>CAXARO010000643.1:0-135925 GCA_963971305.1 Arcuatula senhousia | reverse complement strand
AAAATGTAAAAGTTGACCGATTTGATGAAATTTGGTATTCAAGTAGATTTAAGGGTCCTGAGTACGATCTGTTGTCAAAAATAAAATTTCGTGCTTTTCGCGCATTTGGCGCAAAAATGTAAAAGTTGACTGATTTTGATGAAATTTGGTATTTAAGTAGATTTAAGGGTCCTGAGTACGAATCTGCGGCCAAAAATAAAATTTTGCGCTTTTTGCGCAAATCGGCGCCAAAAATGTAAAAAGTGACCGATTTTGATGAAATTTGGTATTCATGTAGATTTAAAGGTCCTAAGTACGAATCTGCGGTCAAAAATAAAATTCGCGCTTTTAGCGCAAATTGGCCCCAAAATGTAAAAGTTGACCGATTTCGATGAAATTTGGTATTCAAGTAGATTTAATGGTCCTGAGTACGAATCTGTGGTCAAAAATAAATTTCGCGCTTTCAGCGCAAATTGGCGCCAAATGTAAAAGTTGACCGATTTAAATGAATTTTGGTATTCAAGTAGATTTAAGGGTCCTGAGTATGATCTGCGGTCAAAAATAAAATTTCGCGCTTTTCGCACCAATGGCACCAAAATGTAAAAGTTGACCGATTTTGATGAAATTTGGTATTCAAGTAGATTTAAGGGTCCTGAGTACGAATCTGCGGTCACAAATAAAATTTTGCATCTTGTTGCGCAAATTGGCGCCAAAATGTAAAAGTTGGCCGATTTTGATAAAATTTGGTATTCAAGTAGATTTAACGGTCCTTGAGTACGAATCTGCGGTCAAAAATAAAATTTCCCGCTTTTTGCATCAATGGCGCCAAATGTAAAAGTTGACCGATTTTTGATGAAATTTGGTATTCAAGTAGATTTAAGGGGTCATGAGTACGAATCTGCGGTCAAAAATAAAATTTTGCGCTTTTTGCGCAAATTGGCGCCAAAATGTTAAAGTTGACCGATTTTGATGAAATTTTGGTATTTCAAGTAGATTTTAGGGTCCTGAATACGAATCTGCGGTCAAAAATAAAGTTTTCGCGCTTTTCGCACAAATTCGGGCCAAAATGTAAAAGTTGACCGATTTTTACTGAAATTTGGTATTCAAGTAGATTTAATGGTCCTGAGAGTACGAATCTGTGGTCAAAAATAAAATTTCGCACTTTTCGCGCAAATGGCGGGCAAAATGTAAAAGTTGACCGATTTTGACGAAATTTGGTTATTCAAGTGGATTTAAGGGTCCTGAGTACGAATCTACAGGTCAAATATAAAATTTCGCACCATTGGCGCTAAAATGTAAAAGTTGGCCGATTTGATGAAATTTGGTATTCAAGTATATTTAAGGGTCCTGAGTACGAATCTGTTGTCAAACAATAAAATTTCGTGTTTTTCGCGCAAATTGGCTGCAAAAATGTAAAAGTTGACCGATTTTGATGAAAATTTGGTATTCTTGTAGATTTAAGGGTCCTGAGTACGAATCTGCGGCCAAAAACAAAATTTTGCGGTTTTAGCGCAAATTGGCACCAAAATGTAAAAGTTGACCGATTTCGATGAAATTTGGTATTCAAGGTAGATTAATGGTCTTGAGTACGAATCTGTGGTCAAAAATAAAATTTCGCGCTTTCAGCGCAAATTGGCGCCACAATGTAAAAGTTGACCGATTTTGATGAATTTTGGTATTCAAGTAGATTAAGGGTCCTGAGTATGAATCTGCGGTCAAAAGTAAATTTCGCGCTTTTCGCACCAATGGCGCCAAAATGTAAAAGTTGACCGAATTTGATGAAATTTGGTATTCAAGTAGATTTAAGGGTCCTGAGTACGAATCTGCGGTCAAAAATAAAATTCGCACCAATGGCGCCAAAATGTAAAAGTTGACCGATTTTGATGAAATTTGGTATTTAAGTAGATTTAAAGGGTCCTGAGTACGAATCTGCGGCCAAAACAAAATTTTGCGGTTTTAGCGCAAATTGGCGCCAAAATGTAAAAGTTGACCGATTTTGATGAATTTTGGTATTCAAGTAGATTTTAGGGTCCTGAATACGAATCTGCAGTCAAAAATAAAATTTTGCGCTCTTAGCGCAAATTGGCGCCAAAATGTAAAAGTTGGCCGATTTTGATGAAATTTGGTATTCAAGTAGATTTCAGGGTCCTGAGTACGAATCTGCGGTCAAAAATAAAATTTCCCGCTCTTTGCATCAATGGCGCCAAAATGTAAAAGTTGACCGATTTGATGAATTTTGGTATTCAAGTAGATTAAGGGTCACTGAGTATGAATCTGCGGTCAAAAATAAAATTTCGCGCTTTTCGCACCAATGGCGCCAAAATGTAAAAGTATGACCGATTTTGATGAAATTTGGTATTCAAGTAGTTTAAGGGTCCTGAGTACGAAACTGCGGTCAAAAATAAAATTTTGCGCTCTGTTGCGCAAATTGGCGCCAAAATGTAAAAGTTGGCCGATTTTGATGTAATTTGGTAATTCAAGTAGATTTAACGGGTCCTGAGTACGAATCTGCGGTCAAAAATAAAATTTCCCGCTTTTTTGCATCAATGGCGCCTAAATGTAAAAGTTAGGACCGATTTTGATGAAATTTGGTATTCAACTAGATTTAAGTGGTCCTGAGTACGAATCTGCGGGTCAAAATAAAATTTTGCGCTTTTTAGCGCAAACATGTGGCGCCCAAAATGTAAAAGTTGACCCGATTTTGATGAATTTTGTATTCAAGTAGATTTTAGGGTCCTGAATACGAATCTGCGGTCAAAAATAAATTTTCGCGCTTTTCGCACAAATTGGGGCCAAAATGTAAAAGTTTGACCGATTTTAATGAAATTTGGTATTCAAGTAGATTTAATGGTCCTGAGTACGAATCTGTGGTCAAAAATAAAATTTCGCACTTTTCGCGCAAATTGGCGGCCCAAAATGTAAAAGTTGACCGATTTACTGAAATTTGGTATTCAAGTAGATTTAATGGTCCTGAGTACGAATCTGTGGTCAAAAATAAAATTTCGCTATTTTTCCGCGCAAATTGGCGGCAAAATGTAAAAGTTGACCGATTTTGATGAAATTTGGTATTCAAGTGGATTTTAAGGGTCCTGAGTACGAATCTGTGGTCAAAAATAAAATTTCCCGGCTTTTTTGCATCAATGCGCGCCAAAATGTAAAAGTTGACCGATTTTGATGAAATTTGGTATTCAAGTAGATTTAAGGGTCCTGAGTACGAATCTGTTGTCAAAATAAAATTTCGTGCTTTTCGCCGCATTTGGCGCAAAAATGTAAAAGTTGACTGATTTTGATGAAATTTGGTATTTAAGTAGATTTAAGGGTCCTGAGTACGAATCTGCGGCCAAAAATAAATTTTGCGCTTTTTGCGCAAATCGGCGCCAAAATGTAAAAAGTGACCGATTTTGATGAAATTTGGTATTCATGTAGATTTAAAGGTCCTAAGTACGAATCTGCGGTCAAAAATAAAATTCGCGCTTTTAGCGCAAATTGGCCCCAAAATGTAAAAGTTGACCGATTTCGATGAAATTTGGTATTCAAGTAGATTTAATGGTCCTGAGTACGAATCTGTGGTCAAAAATAAATTTCGCGCTTTCAGCGCAAATTGGCGCCAAAATGTAAAAGTTGACCGATTTAAATGAATTTTGGTATTCAAGTAGATTTAAGGGTCCTGAGTATGAATCTGCGGTCAAAAATAAAATTTCGCGCTTTTCGCACCAATGGCACCAAAATGTAAAAGTTGACCGATTTTGATGAAATTTGGTATTCAAGTAGATTTAAGGGTCCTGAGTACGAATCTGCGGTCACAAATAAAATTTTGCACTTGTTGCGCAAATTGGCGCCAAAATGTAAAAGTTGGCCGATTTTGATAAAATTTGGTATTCAAGTAGATTTAACGGTCCTTGAGTACGAATCTGCGGTCAAAAATAAAATTTCCCGCTTTTTGCATCAATGGCGCCAAAATGTAAAAGTTGACCGATTTTGATGAAATTTGGTATTCAAGTAGATTTAAGGGTCATGAGTACGAATCTGCGGTCAAAAATAAAATTTTGCGCTTTTTGCGCAAATTGGCGCCAAAATGTTAAAGTTGACCGATTTTGATGAATTTTGGTATTCAAGTAGATTTTAGGGTCCTGAATACGAATCTGCGGTCAAAAATAAAGTTTCGCGCTTTTCGCACAAATTCGGGCCAAAATGTAAAAGTTGACCGATTTTACTGAAATTTGGTATTCAAGTAGATTTAATGGTCCTGAGTACGAATCTGTGGTCAAAAATAAAATTTCGCACTTTTCGCGCAAATTGGCGGCAAAATGTAAAAGTTGACCGATTTTGACGAAATTTGGTATTCAAGTGGATTTAAGGGTCCTGAGTACGAATCTACGGTCAAATATAAAATTTCGCACCATTGGCGCTAAAATGTAAAAGTTGGCCGATTTTGATGAAATTTGGTATTCAAGTATATTTAAGGGTCCTGAGTACGAATCTGTTGTCAAAAATAAAATTTCGTGTTTTTCGCGCAAATTGGCGCAAAAATGTAAAAGTTGACCGATTTTGATGAAATTTGGTATTCTTGTAGATTTAAGGGTCCTGAGTACGAATCTGCGGCCAAAAACAAAATTTTGCGGTTTTAGCGCAAATTGGCACCAAAATGTAAAAGTTGACCGATTTCGATGAAATTTGGTATTCAAGTAGATTTAATGGTCTTGAGTACGAATCTGTGGTCAAAAATAAAATTTCGCGCTTTCAGCGCAAATTGGCGCCACAATGTAAAAGTTGACCGATTTTGATGAATTTTGGTATTCAAGTAGATTTAAGGGTCCTGAGTATGAATCTGCGGTCAAAAATAAAATTTCGCGCTTTTCGCACCAATGGCGCCAAAATGTAAAAGTTGACCGAATTTGATGAAATTTGGTATTCAAGTAGATTTAAGGGTCCTGAGTACGAATCTGCGGTCAAAAATAAAATTTCGCACCAATGGCGCCAAAATGTAAAAGTTGACCGATTTTGATGAAATTTGGTATTTAAGTAGATTTAAGGGTCCTGAGTACGAATCTGCGGCCAAAAACAAAATTTTGCGGTTTTAGCGCAAATTGGCGCCAAAATGTAAAAGTTGACCGATTTTGATGAATTTTGGTATTCAAGTAGATTTTAGGGTCCTGAATACGAATCTGCAGTCAAAAATAAAATTTTGCGCTTTTAGCGCAAATTGGCGCCAAAATGTAAAAGTTGACCGATTTTGATGAATTTTGGTATTCAAGTAGATTTTAGGGTCCTGAATACGAATCTGCAGTCAAAAATAAAATTTTGCGCTTTTAGCGCAAATTGGCGCCAAAATGTAAAAGTTGGCCGATTTTGATGAAATTTGGTATTGAAGTAGATTTAAGGGTCCTGAGTACGAATCTGCGGTCAAAAATAAAATTTCCCGCTCTTTGCATCAATGGCGCCAAAATGTAAAAGTTGACCGATTTTGATGAATTTTGGTATTCAAGTAGATTTAAGGGTCCTGAGTATGAATCTGCGGTCAAAAATAAAATTTCGCGCTTTTCGCACCAATGGCGCCAAAATGTAAAAGTTGACCGATTTTGATGAAATTTGGTATTCAAGTAGTTTAAGGGTCCTGAGTACGAATCTGCGGTCAAAAATAAAATTTTGCGCTTGTTGCGCAAATTGGCGCCAAAATGTAAAAGTTGGCCGATTTTGATGAAATTTGGTATTCAAGTAGATTTAAGGGTCCTGAGTACGAATCTGCGGTCAAAAATAAAATTTCCCGCTTTTTGCATCAATGGCGCCAAAATGTAAAAGTTGACCGATTTTGATGAAATTTGGTATTCAACTAGATTTAAGGGTCCTGAGTACGAATCTGCGGTCAAAAATAAAATTTTGCGCTTTTAGCGCAAATTGGCGCCAAAATGTTAAAGTTGACCGATTTTGATGAATTTTGGTATTCAAGTAGATTTTAGGGTCCTGAATACGAATCTGCGGTCAAAAATAAATTTTCGCGCTTTTCGCACAAATTGGGGCCAAAATGTAAAAGTTGACCGATTTTAATGAAATTTGGTATTCAAGTAGATTTAATGGTCCTGAGTACGAATCTGTGGTCAAAAATAAAATTTCGCACTTTTCGCGCAAATTGGCGGCAAAATGTAAAAGTTGACCGATTTTACTGAAATTTGGTATTCAAGTAGATTTAATGGTCTGAGTACGAATCTGTGGTCAAAAATAAAATTTCGCATTTTTCGCGCAAATTGGCGGCAAAATGTAAAAGTTGACCGATTTTGATGAAAGTTTGGTATTCAAGTGGATTTAAGGGTCCTGAGTACGAATCTGCGGTCAAATATAAAATTTCGCACCAATGGCGCTAAAATGTAAAAGTTGACCGATTTTGATGAAATTTGGTATTCAAGTATATTTAAGGGTCCTGAGTACGAATCTGAGTAGGTTTGGTAAGGCCCATTTTTGGCCCAAAATTTATCAACACGTGAGCTCAGATATATCACTCTTTTTACAAAGTATAATGTCATAATTTATTGATTCAGTCGATTTTTTGTCAAAAACATATTCCTATAGAATCCTGCAGCTGCTCAAACTCAGCCTAAAACCGTGAATTTCAACGAATTTGACGAAAATCGCATTATTTTACCCGGTTTTTGGCTCCGTTAACATAGGCCACATCCGTGTTTAAACTAAATTTTTTAATTGTTGTGTATATTTGTTAGTTACATCAAATATATAAATATTTTGTCTAAACACGAATGTGGCCATTACTAATTTTACCGAAAAACCATATAAAATTTCACCAAAATAGTTGAATTTTCAAATATTTTTGGAATTAAGCTCGTGTTTGTGACGTCAGCAATTAGTGCATGCGTGCTCAAATGTAAAAATATAACCGAATTTTTATAAAACAACATTGTACTTTTCTTCTGATGACTTAGGGTATGTTATATCAATATATGAAATTTCCTCAATTTTTGGGGGCCAAAAACGGGTCATACCGAACCAACTCCTTTGGTATTTAAGTAGACTTAAGGGTCCTGAGTACGAATCTGCGGCCAAAAACAAAATTTTGCGGTTTTAGAGCAAATTGGCGCCAAAATGTAAAAGTTGACCGATTTTGATGAATTTTGGTATTCAAGTAGATTTAAGGGTCCTGAGTATGAATCTGCGGTCAAAAATAAAATTTCGCGCTTTTCGCACCAATGGCGCCAAAATGTAAAAGTTGACCGATTTTGATGAAATTTGGTATTCAAGTAGTTTAAGGGTCCTGAGTACGAATCTGCGGTCAAAAATAAAATTTTGCGCTTGTTGCGCAAATTGGCGCCAAAATGTAAAAGTTGGCCGATTTTGATGAAATTTGGTATTCAAGTAGATTTAAGGGTCCTGAGTACGAATCTGCGGTCAAAAATAAAATTTCCCGCTTTTTGCATCAATGGCGCCAAAATGTAAAAGTTGACCGATTTTGATGAAATTTGGTATTCAACTAGATTTAAGGGTCCTGAGTACGAATCTGCGGTCAAAAATAAAATTTTGCGCTTTTAGCGCAAATTGGCGCCAAAATGTTAAAGTTGACCGATTTTGATGAATTTTGGTATTCAAGTAGATTTTAGGGTCCTGAATACGAATCTGCGGTCAAAAATAAATTTTCGCGCTTTTCGCACAAATTGGGGCCAAAATGTAAAAGTTGACCGATTTTAATGAAATTTGGTATTCAAGTAGATTTAATGGTCCTGAGTACGAATCTGTGGTCAAAAATAAAATTTCGCACTTTTCGCGCAAATTGGCGGCAAAATGTAAAAGTTGACCGATTTTACTGAAATTTGGTATTCAAGTAGATTTAATGGTCCTGAGTACGAATCTGTGGTCAAAAATAAAATTTCGCATTTTTCGCGCAAATTGGCGGCAAAATGTAAAAGTTGACCGATTTTGATGAAATTTGGTATTCAAGTGGATTTAAGGGTCCTGAGTACGAATCTGCGGTCAAATATAAAATTTCGCACCAATGGCGCTAAAATGTAAAAGTTGACCGATTTTGATGAAATTTGGTATTCAAGTATATTTAAGGGTCCTGAGTACGAATCTGAGTAGGTTTGGTAAGGCCCATTTTTTGGCCCAAAATTTATCAACACGTGAGCTCAGATATATCACTCTTTTTACAAAGTATAATGTCATAATTTATTGATTCAGTCGATTTTTTGTCAAAACATATTCCTATTAGAATCCTGCAGCTGCTCAAACTCAGCCTAAAACCGTGAATTTCAACGAATTTGACGAAAATCGCATTATTTTACCCGGTTTTTGGCTCCGTTAACATAGGCCACATCCGTGTTTAAACTAAATTTTTTAATATGTTGTGTATATTTGTTAGTTACATCAAATATATAAATATTTTGTCTAAACACGAATGTGGCCATTACTAATTTTACCGAAAAACCATATAAAATTTCACCAAAATAGTTGAATTTTCAAATATTTTTGGAATTAAGCTCGTGTTTGTGACGTCAGCAATTAGTGCATGCGTGCTCAAATGTAAAAATATAACCGAATTTTTATAAAACAACATTTGTACTTTTCTTCTGATGACTTAGGGTATGTTATATCAATATATGAAATTTCCTCAATTTTTGGGGCCAAAAACGGGTCATACCGAACCAACTCCTTTGGTATTTAAGTAGACTTAAGGGTCCTGAGTACGAATCTGCGGCCAAAAACAAAATTTTGCGGTTTTAGAGCAAATTGGCGCCAAAATGTAAAAGTTGACCGATTTTGATGAATTTTGGTATTCAAGTAGATTTAAGGGTCCTGAGTGTGAATCTGCGGTCAAAAATAAAATTTCGCGCTTTTCGCACCAATGGCGCCAAAATGTAAAAGTTGACCGATTTTGATGAAATTTGGTATTCAAGTAGTTTAAGGGTCCTGAGTACGAATCTGCGGTCAAAAATAAAATTTTGCGCTTGTTGCGCAAATTGGCGCCAAAATGTAAAAGTTGGCCGATTTTGATGAAATTTGGTATTCAAGTAGATTTAAGGGTCCTGAGTACGAATCTGCGGTCAAAAATAAAATTTCCCGCTTTTTGCATCAATGGCGCCAAAATGTAAAAGTTGACCGATTTTGATGAAATTTGGTATTCAACTAGATTTAAGGGTCCTGAGTACGAATCTGCGGTCAAAAATAAAATTTTGCGCTTTTAGCGCAAATTGGCGCCAAAATGTTAAAGTTGACCGATTTTGATGAATTTTGGTATTCAAGTAGATTTTAGGGTCCTGAATACGAATCTGCGGTCAAAAATAAATTTTCGCGCTTTTCGCACAAATTGGGGCCAAAATGTAAAAGTTGACCGATTTTAATGAAATTTGGTATTCAAGTAGATTTAATGGTCCTGAGTACGAATCTGTGGTCAAAAATAAAATTTCGCATTTTTCGCGCAAATTGGCGGCAAAATGTAAAAGTTGACCGATTTTACTGAAATTTGGTATTCAAGTAGATTTAATGGTCCTGAGTACGAATCTGTGGTCAAAAATAAAATTTCGCATTTTTCGCGCAAATTGGCGGCAAAATGTAAAAGTTGACCGATTTTGATGAAATTTGGTATTCAAGTGGATTTAAGGGTCCTGAGTACGAATCTGCGGTCAAATATAAAATTTCGCACCAATGGCGCTAAAATGTAAAAGTTGACCGATTTTGATGAAATTTGGTATTCAAGTATATTTAAGGGTCCTGAGTACGAATCTGAGTAGGTTTGGTAAGGCCCATTTTTTGGCCCAAAATTTATCAACACGTGAGCTCAGATATATCACTCTTTTTACAAAGTATAATGTCATAATTTATTGATTCAGTCGATTTTTTGTCAAAACATATTCCTATTAGAATCCTGCAGCTGCTCAAACTCAGCCTAAAACCGTGAATTTCAACGAATTTGACGAAAATCGCATTATTTTACCCGGTTTTTGGCTCCGTTAACATAGGCCACATCCGTGTTTAAACTAAATTTTTTAATATGTTGTGTATATTTGTTAGTTACATCAAATATATAAATATTTTGTCTAAACACGAATGTGGCCATTACTAATTTTACCGAAAAACCATATAAAATTTCACCAAAATAGTTGAATTTTCAAATATTTTTGGAATTAAGCTCGTGTTTGTGACGTCAGCAATTAGTGCATGCGTGCTCAAATGTAAAAATATAACCGAATTTTTATAAAACAACATTTGTACTTTTCTTCTGATGACTTAGGGTATGTTATATCAATATATGAAATTTCCTCAATTTTTGGGGCCAAAAACGGGTCATACCGAACCAACTCCTTTGGTATTTAAGTAGACTTAAGGGTCCTGAGTACGAATCTGCGGCCAAAAACAAAATTTTGCGGTTTTAGAGCAAATTGGCGCCAAAATGTAAAAGTTGACCGATTTTGATGAATTTTGGTATTCAAGTAGATTTAAGGGTCCTGAGTATGAATCTGCGGTCAAAAATAAAATTTCGCGCTTTTCGCACCAATGGCGCCAAAATGTAAAAGTTGACCGATTTTGATGAAATTTGGTATTCAAGTAGTTTAAGGGTCCTGAGTACGAATCTGCGGTCAAAAATAAAATTTTGCGCTTGTTGCGCAAATTGGCGCCAAAATGTAAAAGTTGGCCGATTTTGATGAAATTTGGTATTCAAGTAGATTTAAGGGTCCTGAGTACGAATCTGCGGTCAAAAATAAAATTTCCCGCTTTTTGCATCAATGGCGCCAAAATGTAAAAGTTGACCGATTTTGATGAAATTTGGTATTCAACTAGATTTAAGGGTCCTGAGTACGAATCTGCGGTCAAAAATAAAATTTTGCGCTTTTAGCGCAAATTGGCGCCAAAATGTTAAAGTTGACCGATTTTGATGAATTTTGGTATTCAAGTAGATTTTAGGGTCCTGAATACGAATCTGCGGTCAAAAATAAATTTTCGCGCTTTTCGCACAAATTGGGGCCAAAATGTAAAAGTTGACCGATTTTAATGAAATTTGGTATTCAAGTAGATTTAATGGTCCTGAGTACGAATCTGTGGTCAAAAATAAAATTTCGCACTTTTCGCGCAAATTGGCGGCAAAATGTAAAAGTTGACCGATTTTACTGAAATTTGGTATTCAAGTAGATTTAATGGTCCTGAGTACGAATCTGTGGTCAAAAATAAAATTTCGCATTTTTCGCGCAAATTGGCGGCAAAATGTAAAAGTTGACCGATTTTGATGAAATTTGGTATTCAAGTGGATTTAAGGGTCCTGAGTACGAATCTGCGGTCAAATATAAAATTTCGCACCAATGGCGCTAAAATGTAAAAGTTGACCGATTTTGATGAAATTTGGTATTCAAGTATATTTAAGGGTCCTGAGTACGAATCTGAGTAGGTTTGGTAAGGCCCATTTTTTGGCCCAAAATTTATCAACACGTGAGCTCAGATATATCACTCTTTTTACAAAGTATAATGTCATAATTTATTGATTGAGTCGATTTTTTGTCAAAACATATTCCTATTAGAATCCTGCAGCTGCTCAAACTCAGCCTAAAACCGTGAATTTCAACGAATTTGACGAAAATCGCATTATTTTACCCGGTTTTTGGCTCCGTTAACATAGGCCACATCCGTGTTTAAACTAAATTTTTTAATATGTTGTGTATATTTGTTAGTTACATCAAATATATAAATATTTTGTCTAAACACGAATGTGGCCATTACTAATTTTACCGAAAAACCATATAAAATTTCACCAAAATAGTTGAATTTTCAAATATTTTTGGAATTAAGCTCGTGTTTGTGACGTCAGCAATTAGTGCATGCGTGCTCAAATGTAAAAATATAACCGAATTTTTATAAAACAACATTTGTACTTTTCTTCTGATGACTTACGGTATGTTATATCAATATATGAAATTTCCTCAATTTTTGGGGCCAAAAACGGGTCATACCGAACCAACTCCTTTGGTATTTAAGTAGACTTAAGGGTCCTGAGTACGAATCTGCGGCCAAAAACAAAATTTTGCGGTTTTAGCGCAAATTGGCGCCAAAATGTAAAAGTTGACCGATTTTGATGAATTTTGGTATTCAAATTGATTGAAGGGTCCTGAGTACGAATCTGCGGTCAAAAATAAAATTTCGCGCTTTTCGCGCAAATTGGCGCCAAAATGTAAAAGTTGACCGATTTTGATGAAATTTGGTATTCAAGTTGATTTAAGGTTCCTGAGTTCGAATCTGTTGTCAAAAATAAAATTTCGTGCTTTTCGCGCAAATTGGCGCAAAAATGTAAAAGTTGACCGATTTTGATGAAATTTGGTATTCAAGTAGATTTAAGGGTCCTGAGTACGAATCTGCGGTCAAAAATAAAATTTTGCGCTTTTAGCGCAAATTGGCCCAAAAATGTAAAAGTTGACCGATTTTGATGAAATTTGGTATTCAAGTAGATTTAATGGTCCTGAGTACGAATCTTTGGTCAAAAATAAAATTTCGCGCTTTCAGCGCAAATTGGCGCAAAAATGTAAAAGTTGACCGATTTTGATGAATTTTGGTATTCAAGCAGATTTAAGGGTCCTGAGTTTGAATCTGCGGTCAAAAATAAAATTTCGCGCTATTCGCACCAACGGCGCCAAAATGTAAAAGTTGACCGATTTTGATGAAATTTGGTATTCAAGTAGATTTAAGGGTCCTGAGTACGAATCTGTGGTCAAAAATAAAATTTTGCGCTTGTTGCGCAAATTGGCGCCAAAATGTAAAAGTTGACCGATTTTGATGAAATTTGGTATTCAAGTAGATTTAAGGGTCCTGAGTACGAATCTTTGGTCAAAAACAAAATTTAGCGCTTGTTGCGCAAATTGGCGCCAAAATGTAAAAGATGGCCGATTTTGATGAAATCTGGTATTCAAGTAGATTTAAGCTTTGTTTAATAAAGAAAATTAAATAAAAAATATCAAGTCTCTTGTTTTAAATAGTAACCCAGACAGACATGGACAATAAAATAATATCTATTCTCGTTAAAATTTTGAGCCAAAAATTGATAGTCTACTTTAGGGTCAAAAATAGAAAAAAAAATAGATTTATTGGTATGTGTTGAAGGGATTGATTTTAAATTTGATAGACAGTCTTAGCATAATCGAATGTATTATTGTTTATGTAGTGTCGCCCCTTTCCCAGTCAGAGAGACTATTGATTCTTTTCCAATAATGCTTTAGCACGATTTAGTATAACCCAAGATGTTCTAAAATTCATTTTTTTGCGCCCTCTTTACACAGTATTATGGTATTCTACTTTAAATACTTCGTTAACCAAAGTTTTTATTTCCAGATGATTATCATCAGCAGAGAAGAAATGGACCAAAACTCATAGGGCATTGGCAATACAGAATGTAAAGAAAAGAGGTGTAAAGGGTGGATTTCTCAATATCTGGCCAGATGATGGAGAGTTAACATATTTGCTTTCCTGGGTTAACAACTCTTTATAATATGCCTGTTTCCAAGAACAGGAAGTTAATCTGTTAATTATTTTTGTTCTCAGCTGCTACTTGAAAATGGGGTTAAAGGTCCTTTATAACAATATTGGTTTTGGGTCTACCAAATACCAAATCTTCTCCCTGTTTAATGACATTTTCCCCCACAATGGTAAATGCATGCTTCAAAACGTTTTCTCTGTTTGGATTAACGGTATCTCTATGCACATGCAACAAAGCAAGACCACATAGCCTTTCTGATGACCTGGTTGCAAGCTCCCACGTTTTTAAACTTCTTAGGCTCGAAAATGATCTTTCACAGCAAACACAAACAAACTAGAGATATGATGTAAGCAATTAATGACAGGTGCCCCGGTTTCAATAAGTCGGTAAACAGGAATTTTCGTTTTTAATATTATTTCTTTATTTTGGCTTTAGTGCCGTGTGGAGGTCGTAGAAAGCTTCCCCGTGCTTCAGTTGTATGCTCTTATATATTTTCGAGTATTGGAATATGTGTTGGCAAGACACAGTTTACAGAATTCCAAAATTTGACAACGTTTGGCTGTTTCTTTAGATAAATCTATCTGTTTGGTCATTGTTGTTATATTTTTTTTTGGCATTTTTTAAAATCCTATCTAATATTCTACCGGTTTTCCAAGTTTTCTACTCCTAGCGTGTCTGATGAAGGTTAATCCAGAAAAGCGCTTCACACGCAGTGAAATTTTGCTTTTGTACATTTATTAAAATCATTTCAATATGTGGATCGTGTCTTTTTGGCACATATTCCATATTCTTTCGTTTTTAATATTATACAGTCTGGACCTGTATTACAAAATATAATGGAATCATCAGATGGAAAATTTTAAATTGATGTGACAAATATGTCTCGAGGAAAATGTGACAAAAACTTCAGACACAGTCAGAGACCCGACAAAGTTGATTATTATGATTTTTACAAGGCTCCGCGAAATCGGCGGGGCCCTAGATTATTATTCTGTTGATGAATCGTTCCTTTCTGAGCTTTAGGGCGAATAGATAATTTTTACCAAGATTCAGCACATTCTGTGTGCATGTGTTAGTGTCGCATGTACATGTATCCCATCTCTATTCTTTTAAAACTTAGTCTTTCTTATAATTGAGTTGGTTGTGGACTTAAAAAGTGACTGATAACAGCAAATCGTATTGCTTTGAAATCATTTAACGAGTAGCACATTTCATTCAGTGAAAGAATATTTTATTCTACAGATGTACGTGACAATTGAAAGGAAATTTCATCCATAATACAAAGCAAGAATAGGAAATTGACATTTATTTTCATACTAGACCTTTTTCCTCTGGTTTTCTTTTAAGGGAACCTGTCTGAAGCCAACGTTTCATCGACATTTTCTGTTTTGAAATCTGCGGGAAATATTTCGGAACAGCGGTGTTTTACCTATATACCGACGCAGTAGAGATTACCGAACGGTCTGTTACTGTGTATAAATTATCAATCGATAATTTACTTTTGTTGGAATTTTCCATGAATATTCGTCGGAAATAAAAAATCAATGATTGGCACTTCAGAAGTGAGGCATTTGACTCATTTGCCTCGCATACGCAACGGCCTTGATATTATGACAGTAAAGTAAAAAGAGCCTTTTTACCTTGATTACATAACATTTTTTTGGGTGTCATTAAAATTACCATTGTACTTTAAAAGTACTCCAAAGTACACAAAATCGTCACAAATTTCAATTGGTTCATCATTTATAAACCATTTCTCATCAGGTTTAACCAAGCCTCTTTGTCTAAAAACAACAACTTTAGTTTTACTTAAATTAATAAACAAGTTTTGTTCATTCGAACAAGTATTTATAACATCAATCATTTTTTTTTTCAAAAAATTTCAAATGAATACTCTCCTGTTTCAGTTTGTCTATTTTTTTGCAAAGCTCACACAGGGTTATGTTGCTCCTCGGTTGCTGTCTTCACTCAAGAAATTTTACGGAAGACATCATGCACTTATTGACAAATATGTAATTTCGAACTGATTACTCTTCCGGAGCGCCTGAGTTCACTCTCGTTTCGAATGGAGTTCGGGTTGTTGATTGACATTCAGTTATTATGTGTTTCCATGTTTTTGTTCCGTTCTTGTTGGTGTTTACTGGTTTGTCTCTGCCCTTTCGGACTTATGACATTCGGATACCCTATTGATACCTCTGCTTCTTTGTAATTACCCTGATATATAAATCGTGCAGGGAAAAGTAACCTGTTTTTCCCCCGAGAGCATTCAACCATAAACTTGAATACTGTGTGTTCGTTTTGATTCATTTGTGTATGAAGTTTCATGATGATATTATACTTCAGTGATGAAAAAGTAACTTAAGTCAAACATACACTTTATCATAAAAAAGAAGACAAAGTTATTGAGAAAGGTGCTAAGTGATTTATGTCTGATCATATCCTGTTGTGAAAAAATATACAGTGTTATAAGAATAAATGGAAGATAAATGAATTGCTCTGAACATTTTACTTTCATACATGTAGATAGAGCATAAAAAGATCATTAATAAACACAAAAACAAATGCGAAGATTTTACATTTGACATAAACAAGAGGCGCCTAGGGGCGTGAATTGCTCACCTGGTCCTGATGTCATAAGGATTTCATCTATGGGCTCGTCGTATAAGGGATGCCTCATCTGACAACCTCATTGGATACTTTTGTATAGCATAATGGGCTAGAAGTTTTAAGCAAACAATGAAGGCTGGCTTGACAATTAGAAGTCAAATTGGGACAATAACTGGATTTGACTCACTGAATTGGAATCTGGCAGTCTGAAGGTTGTGCTAGAGCAAACTTGAACTGATTACATGTTCAGAGCACCTGAGTTCATGAGTTTGCTTACTGTTCAGTAGTTTTTGTGATTTTTATGTTTTTGTCGTTGCCCTTTCAGAGTTTTGACACTGAAATCTCCCGTTGGTGCCACTTTGCTTGTCCAACAATTAAGGGGACAACTTTAACCCTATGAAAATATTTTTAAACCTGAATGGCCCATGTATGCTCAAAAGACCAACCAACAGTTTCAAACAGATACAAATCTCTAGCACATACAGTTTTCAAGATAAAGTCCAAAAATTGTGAAAATGGTCAATTTTGACGATTAAGGGAAATAACTCCTATAAGGAGTTGTCCTACAACTTTGACTCAATGGAGAGTTTTGTAGAGCTGATGTTGAAAAAGGAAGGTTGCTTCGGATTTTCTCCATCTTTTATACTTTTTGAGCTATTAGCTAATAAAAATCTTCGCCGAGCGCAGCATGATACGACCGCAACACGTTGAACCCTGTACCTTTTAGGCCCAAAATGGATAGTCAAATAGACACATGCAGCCCATGGTGGACTGACAAAGGTTTTTGACACATGCCTTCTTTCGTGGACTTTCCACCTACATTTTACAAGGAATTCATTAGATTTTAACTATTTTAAAAGCAAATGGAAAAAAATTATACTTGCAATATCATATTTATAACATTTCAATATCCCCGCTCAATTTTATTTTAAGAAATAGGGTTAATCTAATATCATTGATGTTTTTTACTCAATAAAAAAGTTTCGATTTTGGCCCCTAATTACGTAATAGGGGGGAAAGGGGGGGTCACAAAATTTCATTCTTAATTTTGTATCCCCTATTTGACGAGAACAATCATGCAAAAAAAAATTTCAAAATCGGACCACAAATAAAGTTTTGATTTTGGCCCCTAACTACATAACGGGGAAAAAAGGGGCACGAAAATTTATCAAGTTCATTCTTTTATTGTAAGAAACATTCTTGACAAATTTCACAGCAAAACTCTACCTGCTATAGTTTTCATTCCATAGGCCAAAAACATGAAAAAAACATTATTTTAGGGGCCGTAGCCCCTGTAAGGGGTCATCTGACAACTTCGACCCTATGGAAACTTTTGTAGAGCTAAATGAGATGAACAATCAAGCAAGCAACAGCTTTTTGCTATCTGCAATAGTTTTCATACTATAGGGCAAAACATGAAAATATGCTATTTTTCACCTTTAAGGGACCGTAACCCCTATAAGGGGTCATCTGACAACTTCGACCAAATGGAGACTTTTGTAGAACTTTTGATTCTGAAGCAGTAGGGTGGCATCAGATTTCATCTATCTCTTATACTTTTTGAATTACAAGCCAAAAACAGTAGTCTTACCCCCTGGTCTATTTTTAGCCATGGCGGCCATGTTTTTTGACGAATCAGAAATCGAAACACAACTTTTGTGCAGGACACCCTAATGATCAATCATACCAAGTGTCATTGAATTCTGTTTTGTAGTTTCAGAGGACAAGATTTTTGAAAAAGTTATTATAAGAACAAACAAAAGTTGCAATTTTGGCCCCTTTTGGCCCTTAATTTCTAAACGAAAAAAGGGGGGACTCCCAAAATCAATCCCATCCATCCTTAAATGGTAAGAAATATCATTGTCAAATTTCATTGCATTTGGATAACTAGAACTAAAGTTATCGTGTATACACTAAAGTTAACAGACAACAACAACGACAACGACAACGACAACGACGACGACAGCATCATACCATTATACGTCCGCAAATTTTTTGCGGTCGTATAAAAAACTATGGTCTGACCCCCCTGTCTATTTTAAGTATTAGCGGCCATGTTGGTTGGTTGACGTTCACAAAATTCACAAACTTGGTAGAGGACATCCTAAAGATCAAGTGTACAAAGTTTCAAAGCAATCCCATCAGTGGTTTCAGAGAAGATGTTTGAAGAAAAGTTAACGGGCGGACGACGAACGACAGACACTTAACGATGACAATAGCTCACCTGACCCTTAACTGCTGTTTTTCCCCCTGTTCTATTTTTAGCAACGGCAGCCATGTTTTTTATCTGATAAATTTTAAATGAAGATCGTTTGTAGCCAACATGTCATATATCTTTCCAACCAAGTTTCAGTCAAATTGGTACAGCAGTTTCAGAGAAGAAGATTTTTGAAATTGTTTACAGACGACGACCATTATTTTTTGCCTTTAAGGGACCATTACTCCTAAAAGGGGTTATCTAACAATTTCGACATAACAGACAATTCTGTAGAGCTTAATTAGCTGAACAATATGCCACTAAAATTACTTCAATATCTTATATAGTTCTTTAGATATGATACAAAATAAGTGCCCCAAAAAAAAACAGAAAAAGGGCAATTCTATTATAACTCCCACACGGTTTGTTGGAATTTCTTCTAAATTTCGGAGTGAGTAGATCTTGATGAGCTGATCACCATAATTTATGCTAGAATTTTGATATCTGTCACCGTTTTTGAGTTACATGTATTTGCAAAAAAAAACTGTTGTTTTACTCCCCTGTTCTATTTTAACAACAGCGGTCATGTCTTTTATCGGATCAGTTTAAAATGAAGATCGTTTGTAGCCAACATGTCATAGATCATTCCTACAAAGTTTCAGTCAAATTGGTAAAGTAGTTTCAGAGAAGAAGATTTTTGAAATTGTTTACAGACGACGACGGACCACTAAGGACGCATAGTGATGGCATAAGATCACATGGCCTTTGGCCAGGTGCGCGTAAAAGGTTATTTTTCACCTAAAAGGGGCTGTAACCTCTACAATTAAGGGTTTACTGACAACTTCAACCCTATGAAGCTTTTGTTATCTAGCTAAATGAGCTGAACATTTAAGCAAGCAACAGCTTTTCTCTATCTGCAATAGTTTTCGATCTATAGGCCTAAACACTATTTTTCACCTTAAAGGGGCCGTAACCCCTATAAGAGGTCATCTGACAACTTCAACCTTATACAGACTTTTGTAGAGCTATGTGAGCTGAACATTTAAGCAAGCAACAGCTTTTCTCTATCTGCAATAGTTTTCCTTCTATAGGCCAAAAACATGAAATAAACATATTTAAGGGGCCGTAACCCCTATAGGGATCATCTGACGACTTTGACCCTATGAAGACTTTGGTAGAGCTTAATTAACTGAAAACTTAAGCAAGCAACAGCTTTTCTTCATCTGCAATAGTTTTCAATCAATAAGCCAAAAGCAGGAAAAAAGGCCAATTTTCACCTTTAAGGGTCTGTAACCCCTATAACGGATCATCTGACAACTTCGATCAAATGGAGACTTTTGTAGAACTTTTAATGCTGAAGCAGTATTGTGGCATCAGATACAAGCCAAAAACAGTAGAATGACCCCCTGGTCTATTTTTAGTAACAGCAGCCATGTTTTTTGACGGATCAAAAATCAAAACACAAATTTGGTGCACGACACTTTAAGGATCATTCATACCAATTTTCATAATGTTCTATACATAATTAGTTCCAGAGGAGAAGATTTTTGAAAAATTGTTAACAGACGACGACGACGGACGCCAAGTGATGGCAACAGCTCACAAGGTGAGCTAAAAACTGACAGACGGGTGATCCTAAAATTTCAGGAGTTTTTGACATACAAAAAGAAACTTTATAGATACTGATTGCAAATGAATATTCAATTGCCTTTATAACACAAAAAAACATACAAACCAATTATCTATTTCATTTTTAATTGAATAAATATTTATATCTGTACAATAGATACCATAAAAGAGGAATGAAAATTCTACTGGTCAAAGAGTAGTTCTAGCCACTTTTTCTTCAAAAGCAGTTCTCAAAATTTTGCTGATTATTTTTGCATTTTTTTCGTGAAAATTGTTATGGAATGGCTTATTTTAAAGACCATTCCTTCTTTTTTCGAGTTAAGGTTGTACTTTTGATTTCACTGTCAAAATAATGTCACAAGTAAGTTTGAAAATCGGGTGGCGAGGATTTCTTGTTGGAGAGATCTACTCTGTGACCAGTACAGTCCATAAAGATTGTCATAATATTATGCACCAAATATTGTTAACATTAACCTTGCAAGATGTTTATTGTCTGTCTGTTATAGAATTCAGTTAACAGAAAGTAGATGAGTAACATTTCAGTTAACAGGAAGTAGATAGGGTATGAAACTTTTCTTATTAAGTAGTTTGCCCTGAATGGATCAATATTTCTGCTATAATATATTGTGCCCTGTCCTGGCAACCAATTTATTCAAATTCTGACAAATATAAAATGGCTTAACTTCATTTACATAGCAGAGCTAAGGGATAAAGCAGCAGTTCAAATATATATATATAGAAAATCCCACATGAAAATGAAGAACAAGAGGCTCCAAGGAGCCTGAATCCCTCACCTGTCTTAATGAAACAATATCTAACATTCCCAACAGCCCATCATGACAGGAACCTATTGGAAAGCTCTATGAGGCTGTGCATTTAAGCAAGCAAATGTGTTGCACAATTTTCTATGGTACTCAATCTTTCACATGCAATCCACTATTATTGGCATTTAAGGGGCCGTAACTCCTAAAATGGTCATCTGACAATTTTTTGCCTAATGAACAATTGTGTAAAGTTCAATTAGCTGAACATCATTCAAATTCAATAAGGCAAAAAAACACTATATTTGGCTTTTAAAGGGCAATGACTCCTATAAGGGGTCATCTGAAAATTTCAACCTAATGGACAATTTCGTAGACTACAGCACAATTAGCTGAACATTTAAGCAAGCAAAACCATTTCCATATCTTAATTGTTCACAATCTTTAAGGCCAAAACCACTATTTTTTGCATTTAAGGGGCCATAACCTCTATAAGGGGTCATCTGACAATTTCAACCCAATGGACAATTTTGTAGAGCTTACATAGCTGAATGAAATGCAATGAAAATAACTTCAATATCTTATATAGTTCTTAAGTTTTCAGACAAATTTAGTCCAAAACAGAAAAAATCAAGAAAAGGGGCAAGAACTCCCACATGGTTTGTTGGAATTTCTTCTTAATATGATTGATGATAGATCTTAACATGCTGATCACCTTTAGCCTATGCCAGTTATTTGCAAACAAAATGCTGTTCTACCCCCTGTTCTACTATTAGCAACAGTGGCCACGTTTTTTATTGAATCATTTCAAAATCAGGATCGTTTGTTGTCAACATGTCATAAATCATTCCAGCAAAGTTTCAGTTATGTTGGACTAGTGGTTTCAGAGGAGAAGATTTTTTAAATTGTTAAGGGACGACAGACGATGACAGACAATGGATGATGATGGACCTAAAGTGATGGCATAATGGAATTTCTAAAATATCCATCCCTGGATTAGTTGATATTATTAATTTTTTGTACCTTTTAGTTATTCAGTAATTTAGTTTATATCATATTACTTGTTAAATTTCTTAAAAGTAAAGTTGTGACACTTAACTTAAATTCCATCTGTTAAACAAATTTTCAATTATTGATATTTAAAGACAACAAATTAACAATACAAAAGTCAAACCACACAACTTCTTCCAGACCCATGAGTTTCAAGATTAACATGTACATAAAAGCCGCTAGTCCAGGAAAGCTTATTTTGTAAAATTTACTATAAAATAACTAATTAGCAGGAGTGATTTATATTCATGAATTTTGGGAAGAATAGAAATTAACAAGATTAAATCATTGCAAATTAAGTCATTTTTGTAATCATATTATTGTTTTTACCCTGAATCACAGAAATAAAAGGCTGCAAAATTGCCGTCTAACAAAGAAAAGCAAAATATTGTAGTCATGCATAAATAAATTGGTTTACAGAATTTATACAAATAAAAATGAATATACTATAAATACACAAGAATGTCAATATGATCAGAATGAAAAACTGTTAAAGGTCAGAAAAATGGAATTTTAGAATTGAATTGAAAGTTACAGTAACTCTTTATGCTTGAGTGCTGTAATAAGCGCTTCATGTTAAAAATGTGTGACTGGTCAACAGTTTTACAACCCTATGACACATCTTATAATTACATTTTAATATTTTTTTATTTGTTCTTGATTTTATCGGTTTGTTTTATGGTGTATGTTTGTGTGTGTCTTATTTGGGCATTAATATCCAAATGTGAATTCAACTTGTGAGAATTTACCTGGATAAGAACCAATTTAAGCTGTGCCTATAGTAAGGTCATGACCTGGCAACAGCCATGTGATACAATTGACATTTCATCGAGGTATGAAATACAATTCAAGGTGTCAATTAACCAACAGAATAACTGCATTCTTATTATATGCATGGTAAATGTAATTATAATCTTATAATTGTAAGTTTAAACTTTATAAAAAAAGGGATTATAGAGATGATCAATCAAGACACAAAAAACAGTGGGGAAACTGAAGCATAAATTGTCCTGACTCTGTATAAAGATATTTGAAATTTTTTTTTTGGTTAAATCAAGTTTTATTCACCAGACTTTTCTAAAATGTCTGTCCCATTCACATCTTCTATTACAAGCTCTGGGATTGGTTATTTCTGTCCCATTCACATCTTCTATTACAAGCTCTGGGATTGGTTTTAAAAGGGACATGATTACTACCCTTATGAATTTTGGTGAATGATAGTAAGGTGTGAAAACAAACTCAACTAGATCTCATAATACAAATTAAAGTACATCACCACTAATTTAAATCACAAAGGGCTGTTTCAGAATTAAACATGAGAGGGGGGCAGGTAGGGAGGCAATTTTTCACTAGCCAACCACCTTTAAAATTCAAATTGTAACATAATTGTCACCTTTTTTTCCAAAGTGTGCAAAGCCCACACTCAGTGGGAAAGGGTTAGAAATCTAAATCCTGGAGGATGATCTGATCCCAAAATTGTTGGAGTATATTTTTACCTTGTCTAGAAGTCGGGCCACCCTGTCAGTCAGTCCGTCTGTCCATCCGTCACCCTATAGGGGTGCCTGTCTTCTGTAATTTGAATCTAAAAACCAAACAAAATTAGATCTTTCTGCAATTAAACACAGTGATTAAAGATATATTGAAGATATGCACCATCCCTTTTGGGAACATTATATAATTCGATTTAGAAATTAGGGTACCTAAAGGGGCAAGAAAAGTGACTTTTTTATTTGTTTCCATAGAAACTTTTGTTCTAGTTGACCAAATGCTATGAAACTTTACAGTAGAGTTACTTACAGTAAAAGGAAGGACAGGGTTGATTTTGGATGTCCCCACTTTTTTTCATTTAGAAAAAAAGAGGCTAAACATGCTAAAGAATGAAAACATTAATTTTTTTTCCACAATACCGGTAAGTTTTAATTAAATTTTGGTCAACTGATTGCTATGAAATTCTACAATAATGTTCCTTGCCATTAAATGATTGATTCTTTTACTGTTGAGAAATTAGGTGCCCAAAAGGGACAAAAATTCAACTTTGTTTATTTATATCCTTTTTTATTTGCAAGTTTATTTTTGTCCTACATGTATATTGGAAACATAATGGAGCATGAATTTCATATTGACCCCACCTTTTATGTTTAGCAAACAGGGGGGCAAAAGGGGGGAAATCGAAACTGAAATTTTTGTCTGCTTATTTGTGTGTGTTTTTTAATATTCTTGTTAGATATAAGGTTCTTAAATATTTTTATTTTGTAATACTTTATTCATATTCAGTCTATAAATTGGGTTGCATGTGTCAAATATGCTTTGTCAGTCAACCATCACAAATAACCATGGGATGCAGGTGTCAATAAAAATCTTCACCGAGTGCAGCATGATACGACCACAACATGTTGAACCCTGTACATTTTAGACCCAATATGAATAGTCAATAGCTCTGGAAACAAGCAGTCCATGGTGGACTGACAAAGGTTTTTGACACATACAGCTTTTGGTGGACTTTCCACTTACAATGTAAAAGGAATAATTTTTTTTTTCGAAAGGAGATCAAAATTAGACCACAAATTTTCCATTCTGGCCCTAATTACATAATAGGGGGAAAAGGGGGGGGTCGCAAAAATTAATTCTCAATTTTGTATCCACTATTTGACAAGAACAAACATGGAAAAAAATTTATCAAAATCAGATCATAAGTTTCGATTTTGGTCCCTTTTGGCCCCTCATTACATAATAAGGGGAAAAAGGGGGGTTGCAAAAATTCTTTCTCAATTTTGTATTGCTATTTGACAAGAACAAGCATGCAAAATTTTTTTTTCAAAATCAGACCACTTATACATGTTATATAATAGTTTCGATTTTGGTCCCTTTTGGCCCCTAATTACATAACGGGGAAAAAGGGGGCCCTCAAAAGTTCATCAGGTTCATTCTTTTATTGTAAGAAACATTCTTCACAAATTTCCAGCAATAAGCCAGTAAGAAACAAAGTTATGGTGGAAACATTTAAAATATTTGAAAAAAGAGGGGGGACCCCCAAAATCAATCCCATTTACCCTTTTATGTCAAGGAACATTAATGCCAAAGTACAAAGCAAAAGGATGACTAGAACTAAAGTTATTGTGGCAACAAACATTAAAGTAGAGTTTTTGGCCCCTAATTTCGAAACCAAAAGAGGTGGGACCCCCAAAATCAATCCCATCCATCCTTTAATAGTAAGGAATATCATTGTGAAATTTCATTGCATTTGGATTACTAGAACTAAAGTTATCGTGTATTCACTAAAGTTAACAGACAACGACGACAACAGCATCATACCATTATACATCCACAATTTTTTTGCGGTCGTATAAAAACTATTGACTGTCTATATTGGGCCTAGAACGTACAGGGTTCAACGTTTTGCCGTGCAACACAGGGCCAGACATGGATTGGTCTTGCTTCATTGGGGGCGGGGGGTAGAAAGTGTACTTTTTCCTTTGTGAGACCCACCACCCATAATCAATTAATAGAGGATCCTCCAAACCCCCTCCTCATAATCAATTCTGGGACAGCCTTGACTGCAGACAGACAACCTCAGTACAAAAGTTCTAAATCTATATCTATTATCAGCTAAAATGACCTTCATAACCCTTTATAAATGGTAAACCAGTTCCTACATGCTTTTTGTAGTCCACATAATCTTCTCCGAAAAAGTTCAGTAAATAGATTTCTTCTTCTTGTATTCTTTCATTGAAAAATCTCCAAGAGACAAGGGCATAGGCTACCAGACAAACTGGATTACACAGTAACAACTAAAATATAAACAAGAGTTGACACTAGAGTATGTGTTGCCTGCTGGCACCATCAGAATACCTAGGTATTTAAGTATACATTCATTAATTATTGACACTTTCCTGTGTACCAACTAAAATGATTCTAGATATCATAGTCACTGAAAATCAGACTTAACATAAAAGACTGAACCCAAAAAAAACCAATATCAACAGTCATTTAGTGTAAAAATGAGGTCAAGGTCAGATGACACTGTGACAGACACAAAAACCCTAATTTAATTCATCAATATCCTAAATATCAGATGTCAAGCTATTAAGCTTTTCAAAAATTCATTTTTCACAATCTAAAGTCTTTCAAAAAAGTTTACAGCCCGAAAAAAACAAAAGTTCACAGAGTCACATGCACTGAAGCATGAAAATGCGATCAGGGTCACAAGGCATGGTGACAGTTGCGTAGACCATAACCTGAACTGTCTGTATACCAATTATCAGATGCCTAGCTATTATACTTTCCAAGTTATTCATTGTCCACAAAAGTCTTACAAAAAAGTTTATGACGCCGATGCCGACACGGAAAGTAATACCTATGTCTTGCTGTCGCAGGCAAGACAGAAATCTCCAAGAGACGAGGACAACTAGACAAAAAGGATTACACAGTAACAGCTCAAAATATAAAAAGACAGTAAAAAATTAATATTTTTTTTATATCGAATTCAGAAATACATAAGTAAACTATCATACAAGTGCTAGAGACTGTGTGTCCTTATAACATATAGTATATGCATTCACTTTATGTTCGAGACCTCACAGGCTTTGGAGTGAGTAAACAAAACAAGTAATACTGTGAGAAGGAAGCAGAGGTACCAATGGGGTATCCGAATATCAAAAGTCGGAAAGGGCAGAGACAAAACCAGTAAACACCAACAAGAACGGGACAAAAACAGACAACATGTAAAACATGGAAACACAAAATAACTGAATATAAATCAACAACGCGAACTCCAGTCGAAACAAGAGTGAACTCAGGTGCTCCGGAAGAGCTCACAAAAGGATACCCCCGCTTCATCCAACGTTTTAAGAGGAGTTGCGCTTAAGAGGTTTCCCTTTGAATAATGTATTTAAAAAGTCTAAGTCCAATTATCTCCCCTGAATGATGTCTGATTGCAATGAAAATTCTTCATGCACATCTACATATGATGTACTTCCTTCATGTAAAGTTTCATCAAAATTCTTTTAGCGGTTTAGGAGGAGTTGCGCTTACGAGGTCTCCCAATGAAAAATGTATTTAAAAAGTCTAAGTTCAATTATCTCCCCTGAATGATATCCAAGAGCAATGAAAATTCTTCATGCACATCTACATATGATGTACTTCCTTTAGGTAAAGTTTCATCAAAATCCTTCAAGCGGATTAGGAGGAGAAGCGCTTACGAGTTAAGTGGACAGACGGACAGACAGACAGGGTGTTTCCTATATACCCCCCCCAAACTTTGTTTGCGGGGGGTATAAAGAATATTGTTGCTTCTTTTCTTTAGTTAATTTTAATATTTTCAAAATAATATTTGTAATTTGATTTTGTGCTGTTCTTCAGTCTGTATTATTTTTCAGTTAAATGTTGCATGCAATAGGATTTTAATGAAAACTTTTGTACTAGAATTGTCTCTATATTTACCAAAAACATCTTTAGTAACATTTAAGTTTTTGGTCATGGTGTATCGCAAAATATCATAACTCTAAGAGAAACACTAGCATGAATTGTGTGTTATACATGTACCTGTGTCCCTATGCTCCAATAAAACCAGCCTACATAGGAGGGATGCCTGCACCATGAATATACACCATGTGTCACCAGCTCGTGTCCTGCTCTTTTAACATACTGTACATAGTGGTTAAAGTTTGTCCGTGCTGTGTACATGCTTCCTTTCCTAATCACTTCTCCAAAGATTACTAACAGGAGTCCTATGATGCTGATTATATGGAAATGTTTCAAACCTGAAAAACAAAACAAGAAAAATATCACTTGATGAAAAGATCTGGAAATGTATACTACATGTATGCTTTAATTATTTTTTGTGGGGTATTGATTTTCATGGTTTTCCTTGGTGGCTTTGATTTTGTTGACCCATGAAATTTGATATCCAAAGACAAGAGGCTCCCAGGTGCCTTAATCGCTCACCTGAACTACACAGATACATATATTTTGTAGATATTTTTGTGCTTAACCATATTTGATTTAAATTTCTGAAATATCTTGGTTAGTTTTCAAGATATTGGGCTTAATAAGTGCAAAATTTTTGCAAAAATTATGAACAAAAGGCTCCCAGGAGCCTGAATCGCTCACCTGAACTACACAGATACATATCTTTTGTTGATATTATTGTGCTTAACCATATGCAATTTAAATTTTTGAAATGTCTTGTATAGTTCTCAAGATATAGGGCTAAATAAGTGCAAAATTTTAAAAAAAAAATCAAAAAGGGCAATAACTCCCACATCAGCCGTTGGATCTTTTTTAAAATGTCGGGACAGGTAGATCTTAATAAGCTGATCACTTTTGATTCTTGCACAATGTTGATATCTGTAACCATTTTTGAGTTATTAGCAAACTAGAGGCTCCCAGGAGCCTGAATCGCTCACCTGATCTCTTATGCCAAAGTTTGAATAAATTTCACAAACTTTCAAGTATACAAAGTTGCAAAACAATCCCTTCAGTGGTTTCAGAGAAGATTTTTGGAAATCAGTTCAAATTAATAGAAGAACAGTTAAAGGGCAATAACTCCTATAAGGACCTTTTGATGCTGAACAAGAAAAGTTGCTACAGATTTCATTTAAGTAGATCTCAATGAACTTAACAATTCTGCAATGCTAACTTTTCCTCTAGCTCTAACCCTTTTCTAGATATAGTCCAAAAACTGCAAAAATGGTCAATTTTGATGATTAAAGGGCAATAACTCCTATAAGGAGTCATTTCACAACTTCCACTCAATCGAGAGATTTGTAGAGCTTTTGATGCTGAACAAGGAAGGTTGCTTCGGATTTTCTCTATCTGTTATACTTTTCGAGTTGTAAGCCAAAAACAATGGTCTGACCCCCTGTTCTATTTTTAGCAACGGTGGCCATGTTGGTTGGTCGACATGTATATAATTCACAAACTTGGTAGAGGACATCCTAAAGATCAAGTATACCAAGTATCAATAGAATCCCTTCAGTGATTTCAGAGAAGAAGATTTTTGAAAATCATTTAAAATTAATGGAAAAAAAAACAGTTAAAGGGGAATAACTCTTAAACGGCTGATCTGACAATTTTGACCCTGAAATCATTTTTGTAGATCTCAATGAGCTTAACAATTCTGCAGTGCTAACTTTTCCTCTAGCTCTAACCCTTTTCTAGATATAGTCCAAAAACTGCAAAAATGGTCAATTTTGATGGTTAAAGGGCAATAACTCCTATAAAGAGTCGTTTCACAACATCGACTCAATGGAGAGATTTGTAGAGTTGTTGATGCTGAACAAGGAAGGTTGCTTCAGATTTTCTCTATCTCGTATACTTTTCGAGTTGTAAGCCAAAAACAATGGTCTGACCCCCCTGTTCTATTTTTAGCAACGGTGGCCATGTTGGTTGGTCGACAGGTATTAAATTCACAAACTTGGTAGAGGACATCCTAAAGATCAAGTATACCAAGTATCAATAGAATTCCTTCAGTGATTTCAGAGAAGAAGATTTTTGAAAATCATTTAAAATTAATGGAAAAAACAGTTAAAGGGGAATAACTCTTAAACGGCTGATCTGACAATTTAGACCCTGATATCATTTTTGTAGATCTCGATGAGCTTAACAATTCTGCAATGCCAACTTTTCCTCTAGCTCTAACGGTTTTCAAGATATAGTCCAAAAACTGCAAAAATGGTCAATTTTGATGATTAAAGGGCAATAACTCCTATAAGGAGTTGTTTCACAACTTCGACTCAATGGAGAGATTTGTAGAGCTTTTGATGCTGAACAAGGAAGGTTGCTTCAGATTTTCTCTATCTCTTATACATTTTGAGTTATAAGCCAAAAACAATGGTCTGACCCCCCTGTTCTATTTTTAGCAACGGCGGCCATGTTGGTTGAGTGACATATATATAATTCACAAACTTGGTAGAGGACATCCTAAAGATCATGTATACCAAGTATCAATGCAATCCCTTCAGTGGTTTCAGAGAAGAAGATCTTTGAAGAAAAGTTAACGGACGACGGACGACGGACGATGGACGGACGACGGACGCTTAACGATGACAATAGCTCACATGACCCTTCGGGTCAGGTGAGCTAAAAACTACAATTTACCCCTATGTTCTATTTTTAGCCATGGTGGCCATGTTTTTTGACAAATCTAAAATCTGAACGATAAAATTGTAGCATATATGCTATTAAACAAGTGTGCCAAGTTTAAATGCAGTTGGTCTTATGGTGTCAGACAAGTTTATCTTTGAAATTCAGGGAAAAGTAATGAAAAATGGTAAATTTTGAATTTTTAAGGGCAATAACTCCTAAAAGGAATGCTCCTACAACTTTGACCCAATTACATGAAATGTAGATCTTGATGTGCTTAATTATATGCAATTTGAATTTTTGAAATATCTTGTATAGTTTTCAAGATAAAGGGCTAAATAAGTGCAAATTTTGAAAAAAAATCCAGAAAAAGGGCAATAACTCCTACATCGGTTGTTGGATCTTTTTGAAAATTTCTGGGCAGGTAGATCTTGAGTTGCTGATCACTTTTATCCCTGCCAGAATTTTAATATCTGTGACCGTTTTTGAGTTATTTGCAAAAAACTGTATTTGACCCCCCCCCCCTGTTCTATTTTTAGTAACAGCGGCCATGTTTTTTGACATATCAAAAATCCCAACGCAAACTTTTTGCACAGTACCCATGGAACAACCATAGCAAGTTTGGCTGCATTTGGCCAAGCAGTTAAAGAGAAGAAGATGTTTGAAAATAGCTAACGGACACCAGACGCCGGACGCCAAGTGATGGCAATAGCTCAAATGACCTTTCAGGTCAGGTGAGCTAAAAAGGGCAATAACTCCCACATCAGCGGTCAGTTCTTTTCCAAAATTTCAAGACAGGTAGATCTTAATATGCTGATCACTTTTGATTCCTGCACAATTTTGATATCTGAAACCATTTTTGAGTTAAATTAGCAATAAAAAGCTTCGCCGAGCGCAGCATGATACGACCGAAACATGTTTAGGCCCAATATGGATAGTCAATTGCTCTGGACATATGCAGCCCATGGTGGACTGACAAAGGTTTTTGACACATGCAGCTTTTGGTGGACTTTCTAAATTAACATTTTAAAAGGAATTATTTTTATTCCAAAGGAGATCAAAATCAGACCACAAATAAATAAGTTTTGATTTTGGCCCCTAATTTCATAACAGGGGAAAAGGGGGGGTGGCAAAAATTAATTCTCAATTTTGTATCCACTATTTGACACGAACAAACATGCAAAAAAAAATTTCAAAATCGGATCACAAGTAAAAAAATTTCCATTTTGGTCCCTTTTGGCCCCTAATTACATAATAAGGGGGAAAAGATGGGGGTAGCAGAAATTAATTCTCAATTTTGCATCCGCTATTTGACAAGAACAAACATGCAAAAAAAAATTTCAAAATCGTTCCACTAATAAAAATGTTTCGATTTTGGCCCCTTTTAGGACCATAACCCCTATAAGGGGTCATCTGACAACTTCGACCCTATGGAGACTTTTGTAGAGCTAAATGAGCTGAACAATTAAGCAAGCAACAGCTTTTTGCTATCTGCAATAGTTTTCATACTATAGGGCAAAAACATGAAAAAATGCTATTTTTCACCTTTAAGGGTCCGTAACCCCTATAAGGGGTCATCTGATAACTTCGACCAAATGGAAACTTTTGTAGAACTTTTAATCCTGAAGCAGTATGGTGGCATCAGATTTCATCTATCTCTTATACTTTTTGAATTACAAGCCAAAAACAGTAGTCTGACCCCCCTGGTCTATTTTTACCCACAGCGGCCATGTTTTTTGACGAATCAGAACTTGAAACACATCTATAGTGCATGACACCCTATTGATCAATCATACCAAGTTTCATTGAATTCTGTTCAGTAGTTTCAGAGGAAAAGATTTTTGAAAAAGTTATTGTAAGAACAAACTAAAAGTTGCAATTTGGCCCCTTTTGGCCCTTAATTTCTAAACGAAAAAAGGGGGGACTCCCAAAATCAATCCCATCCATCCTTTAATGGTAAGAAATATCATTGTCAAATTTCATTGGATTTGGATAACTAGAACTAAAGTTATCGTGTATACACTAAAGTTAACAGACGACGACGACAACGCCAACGACGACAACGACGACAGCATCATACCATTATACGTCCGCAAATTTTTTGCTGTCGTATAAAAAACTGCAATTTACCCTATGTTCTATTTTTAGCCATGGTGGCCATATTTTTGACAAATCAAAAATCGAAATAACAGATTTTTAGCATTTATGCTATTAAACAACTGTGCCAAATTCGGTTGAAGTTGGATGTATGGTGTCAGACAAGTTAATCTTTGAAATTCATGGGAAAAGTAATGAAAAATGGTAAATTTTGACGCTTTAACTTTAAGGGCCATAACTCCTAAAAGAAATGGTTCTACAGCTTTGCTTTGACATAATTACATGAAATGTAGATCTTGATGTGCTTAATCATATGCAATTTGAATTTTTAAAATATCTTGTATAGTTTTTAAGATATAAGGCCAAAATAAGTGCAAAATTTTGAAAAAAAAAATCCAGATCTTCTTGAAAATTTCTGGGCAGGTAGATCTTGAGGTGTTGATCACTTTTAACCTTGTCAGAATTTTGATATTGGTTACCGTTTTTGAGTTATTTGCAAAAAACTGCAATTTACCCCTATGTTCTATTCTTAGCCACAGCGGCCATGTTGTTCATCCAATCAAAAATCTGAATGATGGTTTTGTAAAGGACATACTATAGAACAACCCTACCAAGTTTAGTCACATTTGGCCATGCGGTTACAGAGATGAAGATTTTTGAAAAGTTGGACGAAGGACAACGCATGACGGACGCCAAGTGACGGCAATAGCTCACATGACCCTGTGACCCTTCAGGTCAGGTGAGCTAAAAAGGGAATTTAACATTGCTCTGTATGCTGCACACGTCAGAACAACAAATTGAGGAATCCACAACCTGAACCATTTTTATTAATCTGTGAAATTTGGTACCAATGCAGAAAATAAATGAATCCACAGTAACAATTATTTATCAATTATGGGCTTTTAATGAAGTCAATACACAATTCTATGGACCTAGTAAAATGATTTTGACTGAGAATGAAGTCCGAAGTCAATATCTTTTTGGGGGTCCATAGAATGTGTATTAACTGAGTTTAAATCTGTAATTGATATATTATGAATCCTATATGCTTAAAATAAGACTATATAGCCAAAACTTATGATACATGTAGAATATAAACAATTGTTTTTAATACAAACATAACTATTAGCTTGACCAAACACTACGACATCCCCAGAACAAAAATTCAAAATATATATTTTTTCTCGTTGCCTTAAAATAACCTGTTCTGCTTTGCACAAAACATCAACTGACTTACTCATTATTTTTCAAAGAATTCCAATAACATTCATCTCCTTTATATATCTTTATATGATCTACGTACATGTATAAACAGTAACATACATGTAGTGTCAATATACATATAAATAGTATTAAACAATATACTTTATATTTTTAAAGAGCTCTATAAGTTTCAGCCAATGAAATTCAAGGATTTTTTTAATACATATATATGTATAAATATTTTGTGAAGATCTCACTTGTACAAATAAACAGATTTTTACCTCAACTAAAGTAAAATTTTAGGAGTTCAATTTATCTCCCTTTTTGTGACTTTCACTTATTTACTCACAAGGGGTCAATTTTCAAAGGTTGTTACACCATGAAGACAGCCATGTGCATCAGTAATTTCTAATTGATCATAGAGAAGATGCAAACATTTCAAGAAAATTGTCTGTTTGATTGTAAAAATAATATGGAGTAGGCATTGCCTAAATGCGAGCATAGCTAAAATGGACTATGTTTTGTTTATATAATGTATTTGGGGCGAGATGGTATGGGGCGATTAAGCTTCGAGACACGTTAGTTTCGTATGTGCATATAACCAAGACGAAACGAGCAGCTTATGTGTATTTATTATTTTAAGAATATTATTTTCTTGTAAAAAGCGCAATTTATTATTTTTTTAAGCATTATTTCTTTTCTTATAAATTATTTTAACATTCACTCCGGTCCTGTAAAAATAATAACCCTTTCCGGACCATGAAAAATCTAAATCAGCATTAGCAAATTTCTCGCGGAAACAAATACCGTAGAGCTCTCCGCTCGAGCGGACACTTCGTGCCCGCTTGCGAGCTATGCTCGCTATTATGTAACAAGTAAAATTAGCTCAAAGATTTTCAAGTTTACCTGTAATACATGTACATGTAATAGTAAATTTTTGCTCAGAGAAAAATACTTTACTCTAACAAGTAAATTTGTAATTACTTTAAGAAGTAAGTAAAATTCTGTTTACATGTTTAAGTGAGATCTCTGACTGACTGAAAAGGGGGATAATTTTGTCATGTTTGTGGTTTCTGTAAGTTGTGTGGCATGTCATTAATGTTGTGATTTTATGGTTCATTAATTTTGGGTTCTTTTAACTTTCAATTCAGAGTTTAAATTCTTCCCTGTTACCAATGGTTACAAAAAACTTAATTGTTTTTGTTCTTTAAGTCTTCTTGTACTTTTATAATTTACCTGGAAATAAAAAAAGTTCTACGGAAAATTCAATCCAACTTGCTACAGCTGCAATTCCATATTCTTTACTATGATCTAGCAAATAAGATGCTAAGGACAGGCTGTTAGGGTTGGTAACAGCTGTTGTGAAGTACTCAGAGAAGTGGAAAAACGTCAAAGCCATGAAATAAATTCCAAAGTACCTCCAGGATTCACTGCTGGCTAAATGAAAACCTATACTAAATGCTATTCCAAGACATCCACCTCTTATTGCAACCTGAAAAAACCGAAATAAGACATATTTCATTTCAATAATTTCTGACAAGCTTAAGTTTGTGACCTATAGGCTATGTGTGTATAACCAATTCAGCTTTGGACTCAGTATTAAAAGCAAATCAAATATTAAACAATTTCATAAGTCAAAATTTCTCTTCTTAATTATTTAATTTGAAAAATATTAAATAGATCAGGGCATACTCATGATAATGCAGACATAACTCAAATAATTGGAGATTTCATGATTTTTACTCTTCAAACAGTATCCGTTGCTACATCCAGATTAATGAACATGATGAATAAGGGGTAATTTATAATAGCAAATTGCATCTCAAATGGGTCTATCATTTTGAAAATTATAAACTGCACAACTGCTTGTCTGCAGACCTGTCATATTGTCAAAACTATGGCGGCAAATTTCTTTCTTTCTTTATATTTTTCCTTTGATCCTTCAATTTTTGAGCTATTCTCACAGGAGCAGCTCATCAAAACTTGACCTCTGATACATGTATATAAAGCTTGTCAATCATATTTGTTGATGAAAATAAAATAAGTCTAAATACATGTAGCTACTTGTATAGCCTAGGACCAGGTTATTGAAAGTTAAAAAATATATAATAATCCAATTGCACATTTGATCCATTCTAGAAATCAAAGATATTAGACTGCACATATGCCAAAGGTCAAGAGAAGGGAAAATGACATCAACAACCATGGGAGCAATGAAGTCAGACACTTTTGTTTATTTCATGAAAAATTGAAAGACTATTGAACATGTGTAAAAGTTATAGTCTTGTTGGTAAATATTTATGGTTAAAACAAGTATTTCCAAAAGATTGAAGACATGAATAGTCAAATTTACAATAACTTCATATAAGAACCAGTTTCTACCTGAATCGGGGAAAATGGTGACATTCAGAATTTCTGGATATTAGAATGTACATGTACAAAATATACTTATATCAAAGGTCAAGAGGAGGAAAATTATTCCAACAAACATGAGAGTAATTGAAGTGGAATGTTTTTTGTTTATTTCATGAAAAAAATGAAAGACTATTGAAAAGTTTGTTAATATTAAAAATATGGGTTAAAAAAATGCAAAAACAAATATTTCCAACAGATTTTAGACATACATTGTATATCAAATTTTACTTATATATAAATAAATATTTCTTTCAACAACAAATCTAAACCAGTTTTGTACTGGTCAGAATCAGAGAAAATGGTAAATGTTACCCAGGTATTTATCAGCTCTGCACAAAGGCAAAAAATTGCATGACAATGAGATACTAATATTACATGTGTATTAGGGCCAGAGATCCCAACACGAAAACATGTGCATGCTTAAAAAATCGCCAATCACGAAGCACGGAAAAATAAAATTGAATAACTGTGAATTTCAATCATGTCAATCAAAATCTTTTGATTTTTTAAAGTTTTTTTAGAATATAAACAAATTTCAAGGTGTTCCAGATTTTGTAGCAAAAAAGACGATAACACAAATCAAATCAAATATCAAATATTAATTAGCACAAACTCATAGATCAGTACATGGTAAAGGCACAAAGTAATAAATGAAACATACAAATGTAATATAAATTTTTACGTTATATACTGGAGTTATAATTATAGCGAGCATTGCAGATGGGAGCCCTACGGCATTGTGCATGTTTTGAGATGTGCCAGAAATATACTGACGATAAAACCGGAACAGGTTTACTTTTATGGAGTGAAAAAAATTAATAGGCATGGAGCAAGTAAAACAAATCAAACCTCCGGGCTTATCAAAAATACAACATTATCTGTTATCATGGTTACGCAAAAATAAAAAAAAAATAGAAATTCCAAAACAGTGATAAAACCTTCATTCATCCACTTGTTTATTTTTACACACAGATTTTTATTCAAACACCATTCGGTCTTTTCCGCTGAAAAACAATTTTCCGGAAATTACGGAGCTAGCTTTTGGCAACATCATCCTACTAGTCATACCAAATGCATGTTACTGATCAAGCTTTGTTAAATTCTAAGTAAGAAATACATAAATTTACTGAATAAAACCTACTCATAATAATAAATAAAAGGTTTTTACCTGAAAATGAAAGTAGAGTCCCATCCTGTGGGGTTTCACTCACTCTCCTCAATCATTGTATGATATTTTTACTTCACCGTTTTTTCCGCCAGGTTTCTTAATGTACCTTCTGTTACCAACGCTTCAAATAAAACACTGATACTCAGAAAATATCACAAAACCTGACAGAATCTGAATGTTATTTTGGTCTGCTAAAGAAGCACGAAATTCTTTGACAAGGAAATGACGTCACGTAATCCATAGAGGGATAATATTGTCCCCGCTAAATGTCGTCCCAGAATGTTACAGGATTTATTATTTGCACAAATAAAATGTCGTCCAAGAATGTTTTGCACAAATATTAAATTGAATTTTTAATAGGTAATTATTGATCCAAGATATTTTAAGTGCAAGCATATGATTTGGGTTGGGTGGGGTCAGACTTTGCTACTACCTAATTCTTTTTTTTTTAAAGTTCCCTCTTTACGTTACATTTAGCCAGTCGAGCACATGGATTTATTTTTTTAAAAGGTATATAGATTTTCGATGCTCGCTAAAAAGGCAGGGCCTTAATCATATTATAGTCATATAATAAGCAAATTAAAGCACACAATACAGCCAATGGCAATAAGTTTTGTCAGTATGACATATCATTTTCTCAGTTCTAAGCATTCTAAAATAAATGCAGATGTAAGTTTTAAACCACTTTCAGATTGGTTCAGCAGGGAATTTTATCTATTGAGAGATTTAAATTTGGGATATAACTTAATTTTATTGAAAAATGTATCTCTTAACTGTCTGTCCCGTGCGGGGCCGGGGTGGCGAATAGGCCCGCAGCAGAGCCTAGCTTGTCGTAAGAGGCGACTAAGGGTCTTGGGATTCTGACGTCGCCCACAGAGCGACCAAGTGTGTACCCTAGGTGGCTGAATAGGGTAGCCCTCGTCCGCGGGGGTTGTCAGTCTTACGGAAACCCTGACCGCCGACCATAGTGGGCCAACGTGTGTGGAGAATGCCACGCTTCATGCACGTAAAAGACCCCTTTGTGGACCGCCAAGTAGTGCACCACATAGGCTAAATTTTCCGCCCCTACCCACTTCTCCCCTTTTCCTGTGGTTCTTCAAAATTTACCGTCCCTGTGTTTCCCACCCCATCCCATATTTCAGTTATCATCATCACTTCATGTTCATTGTATCATCCTTTTCATGTTCATCGCCTGTAAATAACCTACATAGCGTTGCACGGGCATAAAACACCAACTCACTCACTCACTTAACTGTCTGTAGTGTTTGCAATGCAAAAGGAAGTGTTCTTCATTTTCAACTTCTTCGGCATCGCAAAATGTACATTTTCTTTTTATTATTTTTAGCTCACCTGGACCAAAGGTCCATGTGAGCTACATGTATTGCCATCACTTGGCGTCCGTCGTTGTCCATCGTCTGTCGTCGTCTGTTAACAATTTTTTAAAAATCTTCTCCTCTGAAACTACTGAACAGAATTTAATGAAACTTGGTATGAATGATCCTTAGGGTGTCCTGCACCAAACTTGTGTTTCAATTTTTGATCTGTCAAAAAACATGGCCGCCGTTACTAAAAATAGACCAGGGGGTCAGACTACTGTCTTTGGCTTGTAAATCAAAAAGTATAAGAGATAGATGAAATCTGATGCCACCCTACTGCTTCAGCATCAAAAGTTCTACAATAGTCTCCATTTGGTGGAAGTTGTCAGATGATCCCTTATAGAGGTTACCCTAAGGCTTGTAGAATGAAAACTATTGCAGACCAGGAAAAGCTGTTGCTAACTTAGATGTTCAGCTCATTTAGCTCTACATAAGTCTTCATAGGGTTGAAGTTGTCAGATGACCCTTTATAGGGGTAACAGCCCCTTAAAGCCGAAAAATAGTTTTTTTGGCCTATAGAATGAAAACTATTGCAGATAGAGAAAAGCTGTTGCTTGCTTAAATGTTCCGCTTATATAGCTATACAAAAGTATCCATGGGGTCGAAGTTGTCAGATGACCCATTATAGGGGTTACAGCCCCTTAAAGGCGAAAAAAAGTGGTTTTGGCCTATAGAATGAAAACTATTGCAGATAGGGAAAAGCTGTTGCTTGCTTAAATGTTCAGCTCTACAAAAGTCTTCATAGGGTTGAAGTTGTCAGATGATCCCTTATAGGGGTTACAGCCCCTAAAAGGCTAAATATAGTGTTATTGGCCTATAGTATGAAAGCTATGGCAGATAGAGAAAAGCTGTTGCCTGCCTTATGTTCAGCTAATTTTGCTCTAAGGGTCGAAGTTGTCAGATGACCCCAGCATCCCTTATAGGGGTCACAGCCCTTTAAAGGGGAAAAATAGTGTTTTTGGCCTATAGAATCTCAATAAACGTAAATGGATATAGTGTTTGAATAACCAGCCTCATACAGACAAAAAATAACATATCCTGGTGATAGTACACCTAAAATTTCTTTTATGAAATTTTTTTCATATGGTTCAGTGTCTTTAAAGTTTGAGAAACACATGAGAAATGGTTTGTCCAACATGAAACATGAGGCTAAAATACAAGCAAAAATGGACCATGTACCACAAGGAACGTATAAAGAGACCTACCACAATGTCAACACGAGAATTAAAAATTAAAATCACGAAAACATGAATTTTTTTTAAAACACTGATGATAAAAACCTCAAAAAACGTTGCACAAAAATAATGACTGGGGCTCTAATACTCTGTGACCGTGTTGTGTATTTCTGGTCCTTTTCACCTTAATGTGTTTTTTTTCTCACTAATACAGACTCCATGTAAAATTAAATGTGTACCTCAAAATCTCTTTTGTTTTTATATTTTAGGAACAAAATCCCACAAATTACTGCTCCATACAACAGGCAAATGAGTAACCATATATAAAAAGAGGTGTAATGAGTTCCAAGGAGTAGACTAATAGTTAGTTTGAGAAGGACTAAGCTTGCTCCTGCTAAAAATGTACATAGACTAATTGTTGCGAATTTATGTACAGCCATGTTGGATGGCGTTCTCTCGGTCCATGGAGGAAATCAAGTCGTCCCTATTTTGATAATTATTATCCTCGATATCTTATAGGAAATCCATAAAAATATCAAATATTTAGATTAAATGTTATTTGATATTATGATATGAACCTAATATAAAGTAAGCTGCTAATATTAATCCACCTGATGTAATTAATAATTGTTTCGTTTCCTCTGTTTTTAAGGGACGAGTTATGATTTCGGACAAATCTATTTTTATTTCTTTCCCCTTAAAAATTTCACCCCACAATTAGGTTTGTTGTATTTGTTGTTGTTTTTTTTAAATAACTATCCAAATGATAAAACTTGGGAAAAATACCGAAAACATAGAAACCTGGTCACAAAAATCAAGAAAAAGTCTACAAAGGATAAAAACTACTTTCTTGAACGCTGCATTGGTGGATGCAAAAACAACAATTTTTGGTCAACAATGAAACCTTTTTTCTCTCTAAAAAATCTGACAAAGGTGAACAGAAAATTGTATTGTGTGAAAACAACAAAATTGTAAACAACAGCAAAGAAGTCACTGAATGTTTAAATAATTTTTTCTCAACTGTAGCAAATGATATTGGTGTTTTTTATGATCCAAGTATTTTAGATATAAACAATTCTTTCAGTGTTCTCCATTCGCCATTTAAGCCGGGTGTGCCGACCACCTTTTTTCCAGAGCCGACCACCTTTCCTTTTGGTAAGGTGGTCGGCAATTTTCAAAAAATTCCATGTTTAATTAGGTCTTTTGTTACTAATTAAATGAAGACATTGAGTGACACTTTTATAACCCAAGCCAATTAAAACCATAGATCGATAGGTGACCAGCAAACATAAAAGAAATTTGCCGACAAGGTAAAACAGGAGGTGCGAAGAATAATTTATTGTATGTAAATTTCTTATCACCCAATCAACATGATCAAAAATGGAGAAAATGTAAATAAAATGGGTGGCACGTGTCCAGAACAACATGCATCCATGTGGTTTATTCAAAGGTTTTATTGAAAATAAAAGAATACTGATATTTACCTTCAACTAAGAAATAGTTTAATCCACAAAAAGAACATAAAACATACAATAAAGTTTGAATATTTGCTGACAGAACTTCTGCAATGCTAATGAAGGATCAAGTGTGTTTGTCTACATTTCAGCTGTAATCATGTGACTTTTTGGCGGGAAAATTAATATATTGATTAACTAATAGGAAAAGAAAGATATAACTCTAGCCCAAAGAAAAAATAAAATAAAATTCTTAAAATAGCCAATATTTAATTAAGCTGATAAAGGGTTTTTAGGGGCAGATCCAGAATTATTTTTTATAAAAAGGGGGGTCCTCAGAACAAGGGGGGTCCAAATTGATAAGGGTTAAGCAGTATAAAAAACCCGGTTGGTAAGTGGTTTTTCAAAACACCCACCTTACCTTTTAGAAAAAAGGAGAACACTGAAAGAAAAAAATGGAGTTATATATAAAACCTGAAAAAAAACTTTGTATTTCAAAAGGTAACAGAAAATAATATTGTAAAAATTGTAAACAATATTAATGTTTATAAGAAAGCTACAGGTGTGGATGGTATACCAGCTAAAATTGTAAAAAGTTGTAAAGAGGTTATTGTGCCACAGCTAACAACGCTGATAAATGTACATTTGCATCTGTCGAAAGTGAGATTTTTAGAAAATCATAGAACACCTAATAAGCTTAGGATTTTATTCCGGAATCGATTTATTTATTCCTTTGTATCATTATGTGTATTATTGCCACGAAATGAATATTTGTTTTCAAATGGCATACAAAGCGGACAAGCCTTTGACTTGATCCTTTATTGCTATGATAATCTACCATGAAAATCTGAAAAACCTTTAATAACAGGCATTTAAATGTTTTTGACACCATATTCTTAAATTTTACTCCAAAATATTTTACAGATCGATACAAATACAGATATTTTATTCAACCAATTAATGCTCTGAGCGATTACAATTAAAGAAAATAATAAACATATATGATTTGAACAAATCCATACATAAGTGTAAAATAAAATAGTCAACAGGGTTCCAATAATCGTCACAGTTGCAGTAGATTTATCATGGCTTGTCCACCTTGTATGCCATTCTGAAACAAACCAATTTTTTGTAGCAATAATACAAAGGAATAATTAAATTGATTACAGAATAAAATCTGAAGCTCATTCATGTAATTGGCAAATAGACTAATGTCAGCACATTTAATTTATAGCAAATTTGATCTTAAAATGTTCTTTTCATAAGTGAAAAAAGATTTTATCAAATATTTCTGAATATGAACAGAATAAAGAAAAAAAAAGAATTTTGAAAAACAATGAAATTCTTAGTAACTCTGCAGTTTAATATTTATGCTCCAATTAATTAACAAATTGAGGTTGAATAATCTATTGGTATACCTTTAGCCAAAACTCATGTCTTAGCTATGGATATATGTGTGTAACTATATAAGTTTTTGAATAATAATGAGTTAGTTCAAATAGTATTTTATTGATATAAGCACTACTACTACTTAATGAGTTATTATTATTATTATTATTAAGTGAGTGTATGGATACATTAAATTTTCATATAATAGCAAGCACCTCCATATCCCCAGTAGTAGCTTAGCACAGTTGCATCCCCATCTTTTGACCTTAACCTTGATTTTTTTGGTTGAGTGACTTTGACAATTTTCAATACATATAATACTAATGGAAAAGTTTTGCAAGCACCTCCATATCTCAAGAACTATAGGTCCTAGGTTGATGAAACTTAGTATGCATATGCCCCAGTAGTAGCTTAGCACAGTTGCATCCTCATCTTTTGACCTTGACCTTGATTTTTTGGTTGAGTGACTTTGACAATTTTCAATACATATGATAGCAATGGAAAAGTTTTGTGAGCACTTCCATATCTCAAGAACTATAAGTCCTAGGTTGATGAGACTTGGTATGCATGTAATACCAATGTTAAGGTTTTGCAAACACCTCCATATCTCAAGTATTATTGGTCCTGATTGATGAAATTTGGTATGCATATGCCCTAGTAATAGCTTAGCACAGTTGCATCCCCATCTTTTGACCTTGACCTTGATTTTCTGGTTGAGTGACTTGATTATTTTTATTGCATATATTAGCAATGTTTAAGTTCTATTTATATAAACATCTTTTGATCTGAGAAACTGAAAATCCATGTAAATTCAAAATATAGTGGAAGTAAGAAAGAATAATTGTTTCTGATGGTGCCGGCAGGCGAGGCATACTTTAGTGTTAACTCTTGTTAATAAAATAATATTTGGACATATACTTTAAATTGTTGCAACTGAATTTTTAGAGCAAACTCTGAGCTGTGTTGACTATTAGCTATAATCATTAGATAATAAACCTAATCAACCGTTATTTCAAAAAATCCTTTCTATAGTCATCTGTTATTCTAGAGCATGTGGGGAGTATAACAACTACTGTAATAGAGCTATATGGCCGACAAGCAAATTGTTAACACAGGGATAAGTTGCTCCAAGCAAGGTTGTTGTCATCACTCAAACTAGCTGTCTCTTGTTAACAGAATTGACAGCGGAGCTTATACGCCAAAAAATGGGATGGTGAAATAAGGTGTGAAAAAGATAGTGAATTAGCTTAAATTTGAAATTTCTTTTCTATTATAGAGGACCTGTGCCATGTTGGCTATCCAAGCCCTTCTAATGTTAGCTGCTTGTTGTTCTCTAGTTAATCCCCTTGACAATGGATTGGCTCTAACACCAACAATGGGATGGAGAAACTGGGAGAGATTTAGATGTGAGATTGATTGTGATACCTATCCAGAAGATTGCATCAAGTTAGTTTTCTAAATGTACTTGGCAAGTTTGAGAGGTTGAGAGGGAGGTATTTTACCGACCACTTGACATGATCCTCTCATAGTTTCCTGATTTTAATTTCAATGTGCATCCAGTTACCAATTTGTGTCAGAAATTAAATCTATTAAGAAATGTTTTTGTTTTTTTTTTGTAGGATGCATCATGCATGTTTGTTTATTCTTTATATTTCAAAAGGAATACTATATATTGATATGCCACTTGCGTGGAAGAATTAGGTGAGGAGCATGTAAAGTTTGGTTCATTTCTTTGGAAGTTCATTCTAATCAAGAGAAAATTTGTTTTTGATGATTAGGGAAGTATGCTCATGATGTTTTCACCATTAAACTTTATACACATCACATGCATACAGGTAATTATTTACATGATTAGGGTATGAACAAACAACATCAATAAAAATCAGTAATAAGTTATATCGTCTAGAAAAGTTCATCATGTTCATGTTAAGACACCAGTTTGTTCAACATGTATTTTTGTTGTTTCAGTGAGGCTCTGTTTATACAGATGACAGATGCCATGGTGGCCAATGGCTACAAGGATGCCGGCTACAATTACGTCCTGCTAGATGATTGCTGGCCTGCACCACATAGAGATAAAAATGGAAGACTAGTGCCAGATCCAAAGAGATTTCCTAATGGAATAAAATACTTAGCTGATTATGTAATTATAGATTAAAAACAAAAATAAAATGGGATGTTGATTACAAGTACATCTCATAACATATAGATCTATTAGAAAATGACATTTATTGAAAATCTGAAATAGAAAAAGCTAGCAATTGTCAACAATGCTGGTTGCTAACTTACAGTTCTGTCCATATTTTTTATATGCATTTCTGAAAAAAAAAGATATGATGAAAAGAAAGAAGCAAAGGTGTACCAAAGGGGTAATCAGTATCATAAAACCGTGAAGACAAAGACAAAACCGGCAGACAAAAAATCATCACAACAAAACAAACCACATAACAACATAAAACACACACACATAACAACAAAACCGCATTCAGCAACGCGAACTCAAGTCGAAACGAGAGTGAACTCAGGTGCTCCGGAAGAGTAAGCAGTTCCTGCTTGCTATAGCACACCCGTCACGTTGCCAAAGATCGATTAAGTGTTGGTCAAATCCGGAAAAGATGACATTACAAAACTCTATGTCAAACCAACATCTGTGCTCATCTGAGAGATAGAAATCCCGTATTTGCATACAAGCACATGATGTCGTCCGTAAAATTTCTTGAGTGATGACAACAACCTGGTAGCAACGTACCCCTGTGTTAACAATTTGCTTGTCAGCCGTGTAGCTCTATCAAGGAAGTCGTTGTACTCCCCACATGCTCTGGAATAATGAATCAATTGTGATACGTAAACTCCATATGCTGGAGCGGACGGAATGTTGCTTCACAGAAAGGGAAAGTTAACTATTGGAAAGTTGAAGTCATCACGTTTGTCATAGAGCTTTGTACAAAGCCTTCCTTGTGTGTCAATTTCGAGAAATAGATCCAAATATGAAGCAGACCTCCTAGAATCTGTAGTGTCCTTTACCTCAAGTTCCTTCGGATATATGATATGTAAATAGTCACCAAATCGAGAATTGTTTAGCGAAAGGACATCATCAATATAACGAAATGTGAGATTGAAGGATAAAGCAAGTTTGCGGTCCTTTTTGTCTAGAAGTGATTGTAAGAAGTCTGCTTCATATGAATGAAGAAACAAATCGGCAAGCAATGGTGCACAATTTGTGCCCATTGGGATACCTATTGTTTGCTGAAAAACACGTCCACCAAACTGTACAAATATGTTGTCAATTAGAAAGTTGAGCATTTCTATTATTTGATCTTCTGTAAATTTGTTTCCAAACTAATTTATGAGGAGCATTTACAATGTATGCAGTAAGTCTTTCCGGTAGTTCTTTCATGTTTTATCATTTACTACAGTCAGAGATCCCACTTGTACAAGTAAACAGATTTTAACTTCTATAGGTAAACTTTTAAGAGTTAAAATTGTCTCCCTTATTTTGACTTTCACTAATTTACTTGTACAAGTAAAATGATGGAAAATCATTATTTTCTTAATTATCTTTATCTAGTCATTCAATTTACTTTCATTCATGATTATTTATATGGCTAATAGTATTAGCAACCTTTACCAGACTGAGATTATCTGTTATCTTCAGTTAATTGAGAAATAATCAACTTTTATTGTCCAAAGAGGGCAATTTTCAAAGGCTGTGTGCACCATGAAGACAGCCATGCGCATCAGAAATTTTTAATGGACCATAGAGCAGATGATGTAAACATTTAAAGAAAATTATCAGTTTGATTGTAAAAATATTGTGTAACAAGTAAAATGAGCTCAAAGTTTTTCAAATTTACTTGTATAGGTAAATTTTGGCTCAGAGAAAAATACTTTACTTAAACAAGTAAATTTTTGTTTACCTAAAGAAGTAAAATTCTGTTTACTTGTTTAAGTGGGATCTCTGACTGTACTACACATGTATATCACCACTTTGACCTTGGAGTATTGAAGTGCAATATAGTCTGATTCATTAACATGGAACTCCATAGAATAAAAAAAAAAATCTTGAACACATAGATAATCATTGCACTTGTAAGTGTATTTTGTGTTATTATAACTATAAAATAATCATTTCTTCTGATTTTGTAGATCCATTCTAAAGGCCTTAAGTTTGGTATTTATGAAGATTTTGGAACTGAGACTTGTGCAGGCTATGTTGGGAGTGAGTTCTACATGCAGACAGACGCCCAGACATTTGCTGACTGGGGAGCTGACTATGTTTTCTTTGACCATTGTAATGCTGCACATAGTGATATGAAATACGGTATATTATTCTCATGCAGTAAAACTTTTATTATAAACAGAATCATGAAAATGAAAAACCTGTCTTAACCAAACTAGTTTTTTAGTCACTTCTTTTTATTTCTACACACATTAACCTTTAAAAACTGAACAAATGTCTATTCTTAATGATTTCATAAAAGATTTTGAAAGGAGTTTGCTTTAGACAGGATTCAATATTTTGTTGATATGCATGACACATAGTCAGGCATGTCTTAATTAGATATGAAAAAAAATAAAGGAAGAACACTTATATAAGACAATATTGTGATGCTTTTGGTATGGGTATAATGTGTATCAGCAATTAAATTTTTGAACAATAAACACAAACTGTTTTGCCAATATGAATAAAATTATAGTGTATGCACTCTATTTAATGATAGTAATCCATAAAATCTGTATTGTAAAACTCCAATTATCAATATTCCAAAACTAAGTGATGCACAAAACTGTACCATCACAGAGTACCTTCATAGCATGAATTCATTCAATACTTTTGGATTTTGACCTTCTTATGTTTTGATTCAAATGCTGCTGATGACAGGTTATTATTTGAAATATTGATATACAGCATAACCAAATTAACTGTGTTAATACCCAATTTGGTATTGTATTATGAAAACCTGAGTAAATATTAAATGGCCAAGAACTTCCTTTTCAAGGAATCCATCAAAAGTCATGGATGCAACAGCAAAAAGCAATTCATAAACTCTCATTGATATTTGGATAGATATTGTTTCATATAAGATGGACAAAGTCACCAAGACCCTATATTTCTGTGAAGAATTACAATACAAAATGTAAGGAAACTTCATCGTAAAAGTTTTCACACTAAAACCACCATATCCAACAGTTTTGTACAGAGAGTAAATATAGACTAAGAATTTCCCTAAAAACCTTTCCTGATTCTGTTTGTAGGATATCCTGCCATGGAGTTTTTCTTAAACAAGACTGGTAGACCTATGGTGTTTGCCTGTCCATGGGCTATGGATAGTTATATAGCCCACACCAAGGTAGATATTTAGATTTATGGTGTTTGCCTGTCCATGGGCTATGAATAGTTATATAGCCCACACCAAGGTAGATATTTAGATTTATGGTGTATGCCTGTCCATGGGCTATGGATAGTTATATAGCATGTATAGCCCACACCAAGGTAGATATTTAGATTTATGGTGTATGCCTGTCCATGGGCTAGGAATAGTTATATAGCCCACACCAAGGTAATATTTAGATTTATTAGCATACCTTTATATGGTGGATAAATATGCTGCTGCTAGAAGTACAATGTACCTGTTGGGCATTTGATTGTCATTTGTCCAAATTGGCCAAGTCAAAGAAGCAAAGGTGTATCAAAGTTGTAATCAAACATCATTATACTGAAAAGACAAAGACAAAATTTTTAGACAAAAAAAAAATATCCCAACAAAACAAACCACAATACAAACAAAAAACACTCATAACTGCATTTAGCATGGTGAACTCAGGTGCTCCGGAAAAGTAAGAATTTCCTGCTTGCTATAGCACACCTATCACATTGCCAAAAAATATTTGTGTTGGTCAAATCCGGAAAGGATGACATTACTAAACTCTATGTCAAACCAATATCTGTGCTAATCTGAGAGATAGAAATCTCATATTTGTCTACAAGCACATGATGTCAAAAATCCGTAGACAAAAAAGACAATGTAACAAATAAAAAGCATAACGAAAATCTTTTCAATATTAATTAAAGTGGGGCATTTAGGTGTATTTATTTTCAAAAGGTTATATTAGGCTAACCCAAATTTAGTGAGTGGGTTTTTTTTTTCTTCAATTTTTCAGGTTGATTATGCCTTGATCAGAAAGACGTGTAATGCCTGGAGATGTTATGTCAACGACATACAGGACTCATGGGATAGTATTATTGGCATCATTAACTGGTGGGGACAAAACCATGACAACTTCTCTGCTTATCACGGCCCTGGGGGATGGAATGATCCAGATATGGTAAAAATAATATGATAGAAAATTCTTCAAGTCTGATTTAATATGTCTTTGTGGATTGTATAAGCTACTGGGTAAATGTTAAGTTGAGAAAAAAATCAACAGTAAATTTCAGCTTATCTTTGTCCTAGAGATAGAATTACTCCGATTTGTTTTGATAATGAAATGTATTATTTATTGTATGTGATAAAGAGAATGAGTGTTGAGAAATAAATGAAAATAAGGGGGGAACAAAACTTTTTGGTCAGTCATGGACCTATGTATAGCAAGTCTGAAATGGCCAAGACAAAGTCAAAACAAGACTAATAAAAAATGAAATGCACAACAAAACAAAGTACAAACATAAGAAATCAACTAAACTTATCAGCAAGTGGAAATTAATCATAACAATAATGTGTGTCTTGTGGTTTTAGGATAGAAATACATAAAGATATATTAATGGTGGAATTGGAAAAAGTTGATTAACTTGGAAATTCTTATAATTTGACAAAACAAACCAAAAATATGGCTTTATTTCTATATTATTAAAAACGAAAGAATTGTTGTAGTTAGTAATAGGTAACTATGGACTCAGCCCAGATCAGGAACGGACACATTTTGGAATGTGGTGCATGTTTGCTGCCCCGCTTCTGATGGCCAATGATCTAAGAAATATAAGAAACAGCTCCAGGGACCTCTTGTTAAACAAGAGGCTCATAGCAATTGATCAAGATCCCATGGGGATACAGGGAAAAGCTATCAAATTGATGGTACGATTTATTTATATACTTTTAAACTTGATGGAAATGCAAAATCAAATAGAAAAGGAGAAAATATGCTTAGCACAAAACCACATTGAAAATTTTTTTTTTAAATAATGCAAAGAATCAGTGCTTAGATTGCTGCTCTTCATTCAAAAGTCAAAGTGATATCTTAAACCTTGTGCAAAGTCTTTCACATTGCTGCAGGTTGAGGATAGCATTTTGCTCCATTTCCCAGGAATTATTTGCAAAAATGATGTAAATGCCACACTTGTATGATTGGAGCTTACTTTGTAATCTAGATAGGAATCACCCTATCTGTTTGTCTGTACGTCTGTCTGTCCATATACCTTATAAGTGCTTCTCCTCCCCTCCTAAACTGTTCAATAGATTTTGATGAAACTTTACGTGAAGAAAGTGCATCACATATAGATATGCATGAAGAATTTTCAACGCACTCTGATATCATTCAGGGGAGATAATTGAAATTGAAGATTTTGGGAATATAGAGTCCAATATGAAGCAGGAGTATCCTTCTATGAGCTCCCTCACAGGATTTCTTGTTGTCTCGCCTGCGACTTTAGTCGCTGAAGGCGAGACATAGGTATTACTTTCCGGCGGCGGCGGCGACGGCGACGGCGACGGCGTAAACTTTTTTGTAAGACTTTTGTGGAAAATGAATTACAAGAAAAGTATAATTGCTAGGCATCTGATATTTGGTATACAGACAGTTGGGGTTATGGTCTACGCAACTGGCACCATGCCGTTTGACCCTGACCCCAATTTCATGGTTCAGCGACTCTGTGAACTTAGATGTTTTTTTCAGGCCAAAAGACCCCTTTGTAAGACTTTTGTGGAAAATGATTTACAAGAAAAGTATAATAGCTAGGCATCTGATATTTGGTATACAGACAGTTGGGGTTATGGTCTACGCAACTGGCACCATGCTGTTTGACCCTGACCCCAATTTCATGGTTCAGCGACTCTGTGAACGTAGATGTTTTTTCAGGTCAAAAGACCCCTTTGTAAGACTTTTGTGGAAAATGAATTACAAGAAAAGCATAATAGCTAGGCATCTGATATTTGGTATACAGACAGTTGGGGTTATGGTCTACGCAACTGGCACCATGCCGTTTGACCCTGACCCCAATTTCATGGTTCAGCCACTCTGTGAACTTAGATGTTTTTTTCAGGCCAAAAGACCCCTTTGTAAGACTTTTGTGGAAAATGATTTACAAGAAAAGTATGATAGCTAGGCATCTGATATTAGGTATACAGACAGTTTAGGTTATGGTCTATGCAACTGTCACCATGACCCGTGACCCTGGCCCCATTTTCACGCTCTAGTGACTCTTTGAACTTAGGTCTTTTTCAGGCCAAAAAACTTTATTGTAAGACTTTTGTGGACAATGAATTGCCGGAAAATTATAATAGCTAGGCATCTGATATTGGATATACAGACAGTTGCGGTTATGGACAACGCAACTGTCACCATGCCATGTGACCATGACCCCATTTTTATGCTCCAGTGACTCTGTGAACTTAGGTTTTTTCAGGCAGAAAACTTGTGTGGACAATGGATTGCTTGAAAAGTATAATAGCTAGGCATCTGATATTGGGTATACAGACACTTTTTGTGTTTATATCAAAAAATGAAAGCTTAGGTAGTTGATTTTAGTGATGGTGCCGGCAGGCGAGACATACTTTTAGTGGCCACACTTGTTTTGATTACATAAGGCATTATCTTAAGAAAAATCTGAGTTCTAGTGTGAACACCTTATGATATTCACAGTTCGCTTGAATGACACTTAACTCATGATTTTAGATTTTGTAAGAGCAATTGAGGTTTTCTTGAGATCCTAGGAAGTAGAGTAGCTGTTAGATTTGATTCAGTGGTACTGTGTACCACATATATTTTAAACTAAATTTCATTGACCAGAACAATTAACATTTACACATGTACATAAAAAAATAAAATTCAAACAATATTGTTAAATGGAAAAGGGTTCCTAAAATGTAAATAAAACATTAGCAAAATAATTCCCAAAATGTCATTAAAACCAAGATGCTTGATAAAAAAAAGTCAGAATATTGTGGGATTTGTTTTTGTTGTCCCAAGATAAAGCAAGGTCGTTCTAGCTTCTTATACTTAAAGAACTCTTCATATATCACTGTATATGCAGGACATATACCAGGATATTTCACTTTCAAATTGATACACATTACTTAAGGGATCAACCATTTAACTTGAAGGGGGTCCTTGTTGTTTTCTTTAAAAAATACTTTGAAGCTGATTTGTGATGAATGAAATATTCTGACATGATGATAAAAAGATGTTTTGTCATGAGACAGTTTAAAAATAATTATTTTTCCGGATCTTTACACTAAAGAACATTTTCTAATCAGTTAAAAAAAAATCCCTCTTTTCAAGTTAAATGGCTGGTCTCTAAGAAACCATGATATTTACCTAATTTTATTCATTTCTTAATTGGTCTAAATAGGGCAAACTGAAAAGTTATATTCCAGATTCATGATATAATCTTATGCATAATTCTACCTTATACTGTAAACGTACTTATTTTCGCGTGGTATTTATTTTCACGGATTTCGCGGTCACTTAATTTCCGCGAAAATAAATACCCGTGAAATTAAATACCATATTTTTGGAAGAAAATAATAACCTTTGTTTTCATGTAATACTAATTATTGGCTAGAGTGTACTCTTGATGTTGAAAGTAACGGTTCTATGTGAATGCCAAACATCAAAGGGGTTGTTATCAAAACATCTTTACAATCGACCCAAACTTACCTTAATTTAAATTTCAAGTGTCGTGGTATTTTATTGAAATACCACGGTAATCGCGGAAAGTCCCTATTCTAAAAATAGATTACTATAGGTAATATTGTGACTTCACACATGTTGATAATCATATGACCTTATATCGGCATTGATTTAGAAACATCTATTGCAATGTTTTTGATTTGATACAAAGGATATGCGGTGGAATTAAAGAACTATACGATACTTGTGAGTGGTATTTGCCAAAAATACTAATTTCGAGGCTGATAATTTCACTCGACATACGGCTTGTAAAATTTTGAATCGGCCTCTCAAGTAGTATTTTTGGACAAATACCACTCACAAGTATTGCATAGTTCTTTATAATGCCTAAACTGAAATATTTTATATTAACCGAAATTCCATAATGAAGAATGATAAATTTCATTTTGGGGTTGTTTTTAACTCCAATAGTAAAAAAGTGTTAAATCATCAGAAACAGCAGCACAAATGTCTTATTTACATGTATATACAATTTTACTTTCAGTGATAATGTGTAAAAAAAAATTAAAATCAGGGATTACATGTAATCCCTAGATATTTTAGAGAATACATGTATTCTCTAAAATGGCCAGTGATTACATGAAATCCCCACTTTCCCTGTGACATATTTATTAAATTATTTTAAATTTTAACATATCATGTTATATTTTGTTTGCTTTCCTTAGGAACATATACAGATATGGACCAAGCCAATTTTACCCGAGGGTAGTATGGCCATTGCTGTGATATACACTGCAGAGATAGGTAACTACATCAAGTTCAAATACCCCCTAGAGTATTATGGATTAGACTCAGGAATTTATGAGCTACAAGAAGTGTTTGATGGATACAGTCTAGGACGACATGATTTGTCATCTGTCATTGCATTTAATGTAAATCCTACTGGAATATTTATGTTCACTGCAAAACCAGTGTCTTGAAAAATATTTCAATGTCATCTACAAAATCCCCTTGAATTCAAAGCATTTCATTGAATATGTATATGAACGGGAAATATCCATGAACTTTTGTCACCACTTACTGTTAATTAATTCATTTTCAAGGTGACTTCTTGTTGGGGTTTTAATTTCATGGTTTGAAGTACCAATATTAAATTTACACTTGGTTAGGTTTTTATTTTATTGGTTAACTGCCAACCACAAAAACCATGAAAATTGGTACCCCACAAAAAGTAATGAAACCACTGTATCGTATCACTGTAAATAATGCTCTGAACCACAAAAATAAAGGATTAAAGATTATGTTACATGTACAAGTAAGTTATTCTTCATTGTTTTACATTCCATGTTCATTGTTGATCTTTGCATGTATATACTCAGAACAAAAATTCTTTCAACACCTGAGGCCATGTAAAATAAATCTTCGCTTCTCAGGCCATTTTTGTCAAAAACAGATGAAGCAGGGAGTTGTGTCACGTACACATATTCCACATCTCATTTTCTCATTTGTCCCATTTGGAGGACAACTTGTTTTTTTTACTCTTACGAGACTGAATTTTTTCAGAACTCTTAAAGAACAAGAAGATGAAAGAGGCGATTTAATCTCATTTAACCTCACTTTCAGATATATTGATGACGTCCTCTCTGCCAACAACTAGTCGTTTGGCTGATGGATTCCTTCAATATATAGAGATTAAAGAAACCACAGAATCCACTTGCTTTACATCATTCTTGAATCTTCATCTGAGTCATCTCGAATTTGACCCGGATGGTCATCTCAGTAAAAAGTTTATGAAAAAAGAAACGATTTTAATTCTAAAATTATTATTTTCCTAACCTGGAAAGTAACAAACCAACATCACTGGCATACAGTGTCTATATTTCACAACTAATTTGTTATGCCAGGGCTTGTACACATTTTTCAGATTTTTGGATCCAACACCATTTCTCCCTTACCGACTATTAGACCAAGGTTATAAGAAAATACATCTCATACAATCTCTAAAAAAAATCTTTCTTCATTATCAGCCACTGGTAGAAAAATTAAATATCATGTTAGACAAAATGGTTAGTTTTGCTTTGATTAGTGTTTGGCTGGTTGATGTACTGAGATGATCACCTTATATAATTAGCATCCCTGCTTTGTCATCACAAACCTGTTGTGTTTTGTGTAACTACTGTACCTCAAGATGGTGATGGAAGAAGGAGTTTTGGCGCGCCTTAAAACCTGGTTCAACCCACCTTTTCTTTTGAAAAGCCTGTACGAGTCAGGACCATCGCAGTCTTCAATTTTTCTGGTATGTCTTCATTGTTTTGTCTCGTCTTATGGACATTTGAGATAGATTCTCAAGATTGGTAATTTTGTTATTACCTTTATTTCTTCTATTCTTATTTATTTTTTATTGGTCCATAAATTGAAACGAATGAGGCAGATTTTTACTTTGTAAATACACTAAAAAGTGATAAGGCAGGTGATTTTTTTCTTTTTATTTTATTAAAATGCAATGAAAAGGTCCACAATGAGTCTGCCTCAGAACATATGAGACAGGGGCCTGGGAAGCTAGATATTTTTTTTATATTTTGCCTAATGGAAGTGTCTCTTAAAAATTATTTGATTTATGTTATTTATGCCATTTAAAATATCTGAAGTGTTGCTTTATATTTATTGTGCTTGAAATTCTGTGATAAATTTTCTGTAATGTGTATTTTTTTATGCTTGTCCTGTTCGTGATGATTTTTATATATTTGAAAATTCAAGCTTTAAAAAAAATCCATGTATTGTCACATGTACATAAATCAATCTTAGGAAATCCATATTTCTATCTTCAATGAAGTACATATACATGAAAGTTAAGATTTAAAACTTATCAAGTAATGTGCATTTCACACAAAATTAATGCGACATTTATAAAGGACACCATTCACAGTGATTTAAACTCACCCAGTTTTCATATCACTGTCAATTTCGCAATACACACATCTTTTTGACCCATTTGAAACGGTTTTATGGTTTTATGTTGTTGTTTTTATGATATAAATCATAGATTTCACCTTATTCTAAAAAGTGTTTAAGAGTTAGAAATTTACAGGTTCACAAATCATGTATCTCAGTTCCTAGTTGAAAGATTGTGACTTGACAGACAATATTTAAGAGAATGGTACTTTATCAACTTTTGTGTGATAGAATTGAAATTAGGGGTAAATATTTTATTTCTTATGCCCATTTACGAAAGAAGGGAGGCATATATTGTTTTGGTTTGTTTGTCCGTTTCAAATCAGGTTGAAGTTGGTTTACCATAAAGGAAGTTTGGAATTATCATGAATCTTTGTATATGTTGTGTACAAGTTGCAACCAAAATATGACATGCTTGTCTTTTGTCAGGTACATATAATCCCAAAGAAGACATATGAGATTTAACACTTTTTGGTCGAATTCTGCATGCCAATTTTAAGAAATATTATCCTAAATATTTAATAAATAGTATTAATGAAGTGACAAAAAAGAGCATTTCAAGTGTTGTTGCTGAAATCAAAACACCAAAGTCTAGGAACTTCTAGTGCCATCATTATGCACTGGAAGTTCTTAAAACTTGTTGTATTTTATAGACTTGATTTTGAACTTTATGATACACTTTTACTTAAATATTCCATTCTTATTTATGATTGCAAAAAATAAGTTGTGTCTAATAATGTAGAGGGCATCCAATATTTTTCTTAACTTGTACAATTTATCTGTACATGTTGCAACATGTACAAAGTTGCAACTTGTACACAACATATGTACATGTAAATCATCAGGGTATCAACAAACAAAGATCATCATTTACCTGTCTCATCAACTTCTTCGTTGATTGGTCATAAAAAAGGGGGATGTTATACTTGGGGTTACGTATATTTTACCATATGAAGGAATTGTGGTAACATCATGAATCTTTATACACATATACATCAAAATATGAACAAACAAACATTATAATAAAATTCATGGTTGATTGATCACAAAAAAGGGGGTGTTATACTTAGGTTGAAGTTACTTTACCATGAAGGAAGTAAGGTATCATGAAACTTTTAAATCATTTAATCATCATAAAATCAACTCCATTATTTGGTGATTGCGGGGAAAAATAAATGTTTCAAGATAGGGCATTATGTCTTTTGGACATATTCTTGTTTATCCCTGGGGTCAGTGGATATAAAGTATTCATCCTGTCTTTTTTTCTGTACACACATCTCATAAGTGCAACTCCTATACTGCCTTATAGATTTGATGGAACTTTTCTTTTTTTATGAAGATGTGCAAAAAAAAATCATTGCTGTCTGATATCATTCAGGGGAGATAATTGGGACTATTTGTGAAGTGGATTATATCCTTTTGTGAGCTTGTTAAAAGAATTCCTTGTTTCAACTTATTCTTGTATCCTAAAGAAAAGATGCCAGCTTACCCTCAATTAATAATTGTTTGTACATTACACATGAAATCTACATATCATTGAGATTTTTGGTGAAAAAAAATAATTCTAATGTTTTGGTTGTGTACAATTTCAACCTTAATACACAAGTGCATACTCTATATTATTCACAATCACTGATAGATTCATGAAAGTACAAGCAAGCATATTAACTTAAGATAAAGAGAAACAATTGATGGGCATACAATACAGTTACAGAAAGAGATTATGACTGGTACATATACATATATTATTTTATACATTATACTCCAACTTTGATATTTTTTATTCATATACACTAATTGTATATGCTATTTGTATATTATGTTACTTTTCTTTTTGATTTATTAATAAGCATTCAATTCTTTGTAAAATGTCTTTTTTGTATTTGTTTAAAATAAACTATTCCAACGAATCTAGTAAAATAACTAGTCTGCCCACATCTTAACCAATATATTGGCTTCTATGTACAGTGGGGATTTATATCAATTTTGACACAAAGTTTAATCTTTGATGATTATGATAATACTTGTCCTCCTGAACAGATTTTGCTGAAATTTTGTTGGTTTATTTGTCCATGATATGTAGTTGATCGTATTGCAACAAATTGAATAGGAGAAAATGAACTCTATTGATTTGTTAATTTTAGGTCAAAGGAACTCTTTGTGTGCACAACTCCTCTGAGACAGCTCAAATTTGTAAGATTGTTTAAGATATGTTGATGATCTTATGTCAATGTCATTTCGATTTGAATTTTTATATAGTAATGGGACTTTTTGGACTTTGTGCATTTTGGGCACAGGAACACTTTGTGGGGATGACCCCTCTGAAGTCGCTGAATGGATTTTGAAGAAATTTTGAAAGGATTGTTTATCATACTGGTATGTTGTTGGTCATATCACAAAAATATTTAGATTTGAAATACTTGATTGATACACATCCACCACTATCGATGTTCTTTCTGGTTTGCCACAAGGAACTGTCTAAGCAAGAGCCGATGAAACCATTGAACGATCCACACTGGAATATGCTGCAGCCTTCGGGTCAAAGACACATGAAACTGATTAGCATACTTTGATCACCTTTTGGGGAAATGGTTATTTGTTTCCATCTGCAAGAAGCAAAGAGGCTTTATTGAGGCATTTGAGTGTCAGAAGTCAGAAATATAATAAGGAGTTTCCATATGTCCTACTATTAATATGATATTAACTTAGTTAAGTATCCCAAAAACACAAAAGACCCAAGTCAATGGCACCTGTTCTGTTTTGACTCTCATGCCTATGTAGACATCAACAAAAATGGGTACCAAATCTATGTGTACTGCTTTAAAAAGGATACCCAAATCTATGTAAAAAATTGTGAAAAATGGACCCATAAAAAATGCACATCCCGTATATTGGTATATAGGGAGTAACCCCCCGGGGTCTGAGGTCGCATGGTCCATTTTAAAAGGCATATTTTGGCGGCAGTCGCAGGTCGTTTTTTTTGGCATAGGTCGATTTTATTGTAGGTCGGAAGTCGTCCTTAAAAAGCCCTCAGGTCGCAGGTCGTTTTTAACCCTGCGGGAGCCAAAATTGTATGTTAAATATACTTTAGATAATGCCAGATAAAATATTTACACTGCATAATTTTATGCGATTTTAATTTTTGCGACCGAGTATCAACCGTGAAATAATTATGCAAAAATTAAATTACCACAAAAATTACCAGTCATACGGTAAAACCCGTGCAGCAGTTTTATTTTTGCAGTTTTTGTTGTTGTTATTGCTAGCACAAAACTTCAACGGTGCAAATATATTTGTTTTTCATTAAAGTATATGGGCAATAACATTTATACGGTGCGAATTTAAAACTGTGCGAACTAATATTCAACAATCCTACAGTGAAAAAAAGACAGCAAAAAATTTCTTGGTTTACAGTATGCAGAAACAAAGTTAACATTGATCTTTAAGTTTATTCCTTCATTACTACAGTATTTTTAGAGTTGTAACATCAAAGTGCTTCTTGAATCATACTGTCTGACTTTTAGTTTTAAAATTGATCTACAGTCAGACATTTCAAAACTATTCTCACAAAGACAAATAAATGCTAAAACCTTTAGTTCCTGTCCCAGCTTGGTACCAAATCTGATATTTCTGACAGAGTAAGGAGCTTGGCTCATGTTGTCTGACCCTCCAACCAGTACAATACTACAGTCCCCAAGCATTATTTCCTGAAAAATATCAAGAACCAAGATATATCACAATCACTGATAGATTCATGAAAGTACAAGCAAGCATATTAACTTAAGATAAAGAGAAACAATTGATGGGCATACAATACAGTTACAGAAAGAGATTATGACTGGTACATATTGTGACATCATGAAAATAGCCTAAAAATAATCAGAAATGGTAGAAAAATGGCTGTTTTTTGCAAATAGCTCAATAATAAGCACATTGACCCCTAAGTTTTTAATGCCATTAATTCTTTGCAAGCACAAAAATCCAACATCACACAAAAATTTCAAAATAATTGCAATGGGTAGTCTTTTTCCATATGGATTTTTATTTATAGAATTTTTTCTAGAATTGAATAAAATTACCTTTACCTCCAGTTTTAGAGTTAAGGTAGATGGGGTGTCTATATCCATGATATCACTGAGCATCTTTTTTGCACATCTATCATAATTTTGAATTTTAATATGTTTGTAATTTTTAGTGGTTTCTTTTGGACTCACTAAACATCAAAATTGACAAATACCACAAAATATTGGTATTAATATACCTTATTTTCAAATTTCAATATTTTCCCTGACTTTTTAAGGGGGGATAATTTGTATAGAATTAATAGGGAAAAATAAGATTTTTCAATTTTTCGAACCTTTTTTTTTTTATTAAAAATTTTTAAAGTCTTTAGATAACAAAGATTTACACAAATTTTTAGAAAAATCTATGGAGTATATTTTTTTAAATGGCAGGAATTGTAAATTTTTCCTATTGTTTCTATATTAAAATGTACCAAAAACATGCATTTTACAAATCAAATTCTACAAATATTGTATTGGTAAACTTTTAATTTCATTATAATGATTTGAAGTACCATTCTAGAACTAACTGTTACCAAAGTTAAAGAAAATTCTATGGACAAATTATAAGACACCATCTTTACCTTAAATCAGAGTATTGCATTTAACAAATGGTGACATAATAAACAAGTCCATATTCTCTTCATAATATTCAACTTAAAATATTTAAAAAAACAGATCCGTCACGACATGGTTTTCTTTTCATATTTAAAAAAATGTACATACATGTACTAAAATTAGCTTGATTTCAAAGGGGCCTGTTTTTGGCCTAAAATTTTACCAAAATCTCAACCTTTGAATACTGTTGTCAGATGCTGATAAACCAATTGTTAGATGTCCAAAAATGAGAAACTTAATATATTTTTGAAGTTATAAATGATTGTTTTCCCAGAAAATATGAAATGAAATTGACCTTATACAGTAAATTTATGACAAATTTACATAGATTTTCAGTATTTTTAAGATACATTTAGGACTAGAAGAGTATCTCGCTGCAAAGGAAACAACTAAATATTTTTACAGATTGTTCATATGGCTTATATAAACCTTCTCTAAAAGTATAAACTTGTTTTGCGTGTGTGGACAATGTTTTCTGGTCCAAAATACACATTAAAACCTACTAAAATTTCTCAATATTTGGACATATTTTCCTTTTAGGCAGAGTTATAACTATATTCTGGGCAGAAATGGACACTATGCACAACCTTCATATTTTTAGGCTAAATTAGGGCCTTATCGCCCCTACTCCTTTTCATGAATTTGTCAATGGAGGATCTGAATTGCATTCTTAAGATTATTTAATGTCCCTCATTTAAATACATGAAGTTACTGCTATTATATATATTGAAAACTGTCAAAGTCACTCAACCAGATAATCAAGGTCAAAAGATGGGGATGCAAATGCTACTACTGGGGCATATGCATATCAAGTTTCATCAACCTATGACTTATAGTTCTTGCAAAGTTCTTGAGATATGGAAGTGCTCGCAAAACCTGAACATTGCTATTATATATGTATTAACAAAGTCACTCAACTGAAAAATCAAGGTCAAGGTCAAAAGATGGGGATGCAACTGTGCTAAGCTACTACTTGGACATATGCATACCAAGTTCCATCAACCTAGGACTTATAGTTCTTGAGATATGGGGGTGCTCAAAAACCTTACAGAAAATGTTACTGCCGTAATATTTTTACTCTGAAAATAGTTCTTTGGAAAAAAAAAGTTTTTCCATCTGAAAAATGCTTCTTTCAATAAGCATGATAGAGATTTGTCAAAAACTACTGTGTTATCTGATATTTGTGAGTATCAGTTATGAATGATTGTAAATTCAGAGATTTTGAAATTGATTTGAATGCTTGCACCTCCTCCAAGCATTTCAGGATGTATTATTGAATTATTTTGTAATTTGGATAATCAAGTTCATGAATTTCATTGAACTAAAACACACTTGTCTCAAGTCAAATATTGTTACACAGTAAGATCTCAAGACGTACATTGAAAAAAAATCTTCCCCCTACACATCTCCTTGTCCATTACAGAATAACTTAGCCTGAATCTTACTTTTTCAATTTCAGTATTTATTCCGCCTTTATCATTCCCATTATTCGTTCTGTCCTGTTATCTTTAACTCCTGACCCTACCTCTTTCTTCCTTCATTCTGTCCTAACTTTTAACTTTTTCGTTCCTTTTTTACCGCTTCCCAGTATTTTGCTTCCATCTCTCCCTTTTTTCTTCCATCTGTCCATTACAATTCTATTTCTTCTTTTTCCCTAATCTTTATTTCTACCCCACTACTACTTTTTCACTCTTTTCATTCTTTCCTTTCGCTTCATTCTTCCTTCTTCCTTGTCTCTTCATTTTTTCTCATTTCTTTTTGCTTTGTTCCCTCACCTCTGTTTTAATTCCTTATCTACTTCTCTTTCTTCTATTCCTTATAATGCTGTGGATTCATTTATTTTCGTGGATACCAATTTTTGTGGCTTGGTGAAAAGGGACCATTTCGTGATATCTTAAATTCATGGTTTTGAAGTCTGCAGCATAAAGGTCAATGTTAAATTTTCTTTTTGTGAAGATCAAATTTCGTGGTTAAAGGCCACCCACAAAAACCACGAATTGATGCCCCACGAATAATTATGAAACCAAAGTATCCATCTCAACCTTGTTCCATTTCTCTCCTTTTTTTCTCTTTATTTCTTCCCTTCCTGGCACTCTCTTTCCTCTTTTTTCTTCCTTCCTTTCATTCAATCTCTTCTGTTCAATCTTCCCTTTCTCCCTTCTTAGTTATTTCTCTTTCTTTTCATCTGTTCCTTCCTTCTTTCCTTTTTACCCTCATCCCTTCTCTCCCTCATTCTTCCCTTACTCCCCCTTATTCCTATCTTTCTTCTAACTTCCCTTTTTTTTCTGCCTTCCCTCCAACAGTCTTTCCCAATCTTCCCTTACTATCCCTTATTCCTATCTTCTTTTCCTTCTTTCTTCCTCCAACCTTCTCTCCCTTATTCATATCTTCCATCATTACTTCACTTCTTTCTTTCTTCCCTCCTTTTTTCCCTTCTTCCTTCCTTTCATTTTTTCTTATTTCATTCCTTCCCTCTTTCTTTCCTCCCTCCTTTCTTCACTTTTTCCTTCATTCTCCCTACTCTTCCTCCCTACATAATTTTCCTTTTACTTAATTTCACATTTTATTTTTCCTTCCCCTGTTCCCATTCTCTTTCTTCTTTCCTACCTCTCCCTTTTCCATTCCCTTTCATTATGTGTCTATTCTTTTCTTCTCACACCCCCTTTCTCTCCCTTCTTCCTTCACTTCTCCCATACCTTTCTCTCTTCCTTTTTTTCCTTCCATTTTTTCTTTCTTCCCTTGTTCCTTCTTTCCAACCTTCTTTCACTCAATCATCCCTTACTCTTCCTTATCCAAATCTTCCTTCTTTCTTCCCCTCTAACAGTCTCTCTCTCCCCTCTTCCATCTTCTTGCTTATTCCTTCCTTCTTTCCTTCCATCCCTCCTTATTTCACTTCTACCTTCCCGCCTTTGTTCTCAACGTCTATCAGCCCTCCTTCCTTTACTCAATCCTTCTCCCCTCCTTCAATTTTTCCTCAATCTCCCATTCTTGCGTTCTTTCTTTCCTCGCTTCACTCCTTCCTGTTCTATCTTCCTTCTTTCTTCCCTCCTTCCTTTCTTCTTCCAGCCCTCTTTCTTCATTTCTTTTCTTCTTCCTATCTACTTTCTTTCTTCCCTTACTTCCATCCTTCATTCCTCCTCCATTCCCTTTCGCCTCCTTCATTTTCCTCACTTATGCCCTTCTTGGAGAAGAGAAAGGAGAAAAAGAGAGAGGGGGAGAGAGGAAGGGGTGAGAGTGGAAGGGAGAAGGGAGAGAGAGGGGAAAGGAAAGTGAGAGGGAGGAGAGAGGAAAGGAGAGAGGAAGGGAGAGAGAGAAAGGGAGAGAAAGGAAGTGAGAGAGAGGAAGGGAGGAGAGAGAGGAGAGAAAGAAAAGGAGAGAGGAAGGGAGAAAGAGGTAGGAAGGGGGATAGATGGAGAGAGAGGAAGAGAGGATTAGAGAGGGAGAGAGGAAGGGGGAGAGAAGAAGAGAGGATTAGAGAGAGGGAGAAAGGAAGGGAGAGTGAGAGAAAGACGGAGAGGAAGGGGGAGAGAGAGGAGAGAGGATGAGAGAGAGGGAGAAAGGAGGGAGAGAGGAAGGAGAGAGATGGAGAGAGGAAGGGAGAGAGGATGAGATCGAGGGATAGATGAATGTAGAGAGGTATAAAGAGAGGGAGAGGGATAGGGAAAGAGGAAGGGAGAAAGGAAAAAGGAAGAGAGAGAGGGGACAGGAAGAGAGAGAGGGGACAGGAAGAGAGAGAGGAAGAGGGAGTGGAGGAGAGGAAGAGAGAGAGGGAGAGAGGAAGGGAGAGAAGAGAGAGGGGTTAAGGAAGAGAGATGGAGAGAGGATGAGAGAGAGGGGATGAAAGGGGAGAGGGAAAGGGGAGAGGGAGAGAGGAAAGGGGAGGGGGAGGGAGAGAGGAAGGGAGAGAGAGGAAGAGAGAGAGGGGATAGAAGGGAGAGATGGAGAGAGGTGAAAGAGGGAGAGAGGAAGAGAGAGAGGACCTAACACATGCCATTTATTGACGTGGAGGTAAAATGAAGACCAACTTGATAATTGATATCACTAAGTATCAAAGGCACACGTATGGTAAAAGTCAAATCTCATGTACAATTCCACTATACAATTCTGATAAAGCATTTACTTGGAGGACCACATCTATATGTGAGTTGAAGGTTCGATTCCTTCTGGATGCCAAAAAACCAAATTAATTACCATGATTAATTTCCAAAGTTTAATAAGTTTAAAAAACAACACTTCTTGCTTATTATCTTTGTCCTAGACAATAGAATGTTCTTATACAAAACAAGTTCATTGCTATTATATATGTTCATAGCTAATATATATTTATTTCCCCCGACAACACGGTGACCCGCGGCCAGGACTTCCGCGCAGAATTTTACACCTGGAAAAAAGTTAAGAACCCCTAGACTTTTTGTGCTTTTCGATGATTTGAAATTATATCTAATTTTCATGAGTTTGGGCATTTTTAATTCTTTAATATGTGACTGGAAGGATATTAGCTTTCGGTTAATAGCACATTTTCGCCTTTATAAGCGGGAGATAACTCTTTAGAAATTAGACACCAAACTGGTAGTAAAAAACAAGGATTCCAACAGCCATTCATGCTAAAGGTGAACATACTCGAAATTGAGTCTTTGACGATACAGTACCAATCTTTTGATTTTGATTTACCTATTTAAGTGCGATTTGACAATTAATTGAAAGTTTTCAGCTTCAGTGGACCATACTTTTCGAAGACCATGTTTATGTACAAAAGCCATCATTTTTTACATGTCGTATTATGTACATAAAAAAATATGTGCATGTTTTAGTTTGCAATATAAATTTACAAAGACTATCCGTTAATTAATGGTTAAAAGTGTTTTGAAAATGTATGATTTTAAAAAATCATGGGGTGTTTAACTTTTTTCCAGGTGTATATATTGTAAAAAGGTCAATAGTTTTTATCTGTAGGAATTTGATGATTTGGTTACATATTAATTAGCAAATATCAGAAACACAAAAACAATCAATAGAAGACAAATAAAATAACAAGAACAGAATTCCTGGATCCCCCTCAAGTAGCAAAAATTCTTGCCAAGTAGGACACAACTTTCACAAAAAAAGTCATATGGTACTCAAATTTGAACTTGTCCAAGGTGTTAGTGATATCAACATATAGTTAAAATTTCACAAACATCCATTGCCAATTTAAGGCATGAGAGAGCTAACAAAAGTGTGATGGATACATGGACCTCAATTTCATGGTCAAAGGGACACAACTTCCACCAAAACTATTTGCATGGTACTTGAACAGTGTGACGGACACACGCACATTCTTCTATGTCCCTGCTTGTTGCGGCTAGGGACCAAAAAAATATTTGCATTAACAAACTTTTAAAAATGGCGTTTTTGGTCCCTTTGACCCCTAATTTCTCAAAAACGGTAAGAGATATTGCAAATCTGATTTTCACAAGGATTCCAATGAAAAAAAGATTTTGAAAATCGGACAACAAATAAAAAAGTCAATTTTTTGGGTGTGCCCCCTTTTTGACCCCCAGTATCAATGTATATTTGAATCAACATTAAATCGAACTTAAAAAAATTTCTTGTTTACTTTCAGGACGATTTCAAATTAATATTTTGACTCTGTCTGCAACACCCCCAGCTGTTCTCTCAAGGAAGATTAACCAGGAATGGGTAGATATCCTTAGGAGGAAGATAAAGGCCAGACCCAACATAACTGCCACTGTCTTTCCTGTGTTAGTAGATACAACAGAGGTTAGTAAATATTTATTGAATAATATATTGTTTGCAATACATGTACTCTCAAAATGTTTGTATTTTGGAACTTTAATCTAAATGGTATTTTATTCAGGTTACATCAAAAGAAGAATTTAAATCAGAAAAGTTGTGTTCATACAAGTTGTATGCTTTAGGTGGAAACCACTTAAGGGTGGCCTTAACACAGCTGTCCAAAGAATCCTATCTGAATGAGTTGAGGTTTGTAGCTTGATTTACCACGAAATCTTTTAATGGGTGAGATAAAGGGGGATGTGTAACATATTTTCCAGCAACAACTAATAACAGTATTTAGATATAAAATGGCATGCAGCGTCCGATTGATTTGAAATTATGCATGGTGGTTAAGTAACAAGTATATAACAAACTGTACCTGACTTGAAGACCTGTTAGACTTACTTCCTGTCTTGAGCCCAGGTACCATGGGACATATGACGAATTCCTCCTTTACTGTAAAAAATATATGAAATCCTAAGGCATTCATTCCTACTCAACTGTTCACCTGTAACATTTTCTACTCCTTTCTGTTATTTTTCAGTACAAATTATAAAAAATATATCTTGGCCAGATTTCACAGAATGTTTCAGGGTTATAAAATATACATTTTTGACTTAAACAGATTTTTTTATAACATAGCTCTGACTTTATTTTATAGGAATATCCACATTGATCTGTATTGTGAATTGAAGGATGATGAGGCAATTGACATTGCCAATATCCAAAATGGAATGATGGCCTCATTAAAACCAAGTTTTGAAGTAAGTCTTTGAATTAATTCAGTACTGAAAGTGTTAAGGTGGGATTATACCAAATGACAAATACCCATATTTTAATAAAATTTTGCTGACATAATCTCTTATTGCTCCTCGTGGGCTCCTGATCTGGAATAAAATGATGTTTATGTTTATGTTTATAGTTCTTAATGTCCATTCATATATGAAATAAAAGATGGGGCTCACAAACCTCCTTTTTAAATATAAGCATTTGAAAATTGCATTTTTGGCAGGAAATTTACAAACATATAAGAAAAAAACACTTCAATACCATTTGCCTTTACATTGTTTACTAAAAAATCGACCTATGCAATCCAAGATATAACCAAAAGTAACATCATATTTCTTCAAAATATTTTTATGAATTGATGTAAAATAAATGTCCTTCTTCTTCTTCTCTTCTTCTTTGAGGGTTGGGAAGACCTTTTCCGGGACGCCGGGATTGGCCATATTATTTGACGGGAATTTGGGAAAAGTGACTAGCAGGACACGGGAACCTGAATTTTATTTTTCGGGATGCGGGATCGGTAGTTTTTATCATCCCGGAAAATGGGATTCTAAAATTATTTTTACGGGAATTCGGGACGGGACCCCCTCCTCCCCTCCCCCTTCTTTCGGTATAGATTAGGAGTCGGTATAGGCTTTTTTAAGTGTCTGCAGGACTTTGTTTTTAAATAAAATACCTATTTATATCTATCCATAATGAAATAGTGAATTAACTTTTCAGGATTGTGTTCTACAAGCCAGGGATTTTTTTTTGTGAGAGAGAAGAATAAACTTGCAGAAAAAGTTTCAAGAATGATGTCAGACATAGAAATGAAGGTGTCTCGCTTTTTGATGATTATAAAACTAACAAACAGATTCCATTTTGCTATATGCATTTTTTTTTTCAAATCTAAGCAGCATTACTTAATATGACTTTTTTAATAAAGGGCAGCCCTAAAGACATTTGACACAAGAAATGAATGGAAATTATAACATTTTTTAAGACCTGAATAATAGAATTGTTTTTGCTTGCAAATGCATGATAAAAGATAATAACTATATAATAATTTATTTTGAATTCTCTATATTGCAGAAGTTTGGATGTTTTAAAGCTTTTCCACAAGTGGTATGTAAGCTGTTGTAAAATTAAAGACATGTCAACAAAAAATTAAATTGTAATGATCTGCAACAATATATTGTAATGAAATAAGTTGTTTCATAAACTCAAGCCATTTTCAGCCGACTTCATTGTCCGATTTTCCCAAGAAGATGAGGAAAGAAAACAAACATGAAAAATTAAAGCAAATTTACCAGAAAACTACTCTCCAAATCATGACCAGAAACTTCTCCAAACAAGTTTCCTATCATAACCTGTCGTTGTGATTTAGGACATTGGTGGCCATCATTTTTTGCACCCAACAATTCCAACTCATCCAGTGAGTTTGTCTTGGGTTTTTGTTCAGTTTACCTTTGCACTTTTTTTCTGATTTACAGTGAATACAGTTCATTTTCTTTCCATAAACTTTATATTATTTATGACATAATCTAAACAAACATTTGATTGAAAGGATTTATTTTCACCAATATCATGAACAAAACAAGGACAATGCAAAATATGTGGCAAAGCAAATTAGCTTGTTTGAATAACTTTAGCCTGTGTAAATTATTACAAAATAATTAGCTTGTTTGAATAACATTAGCCTGTGTAAATTATTACAAAATAATTAGCTTGTTTGAATAACTTTAGCCTGTGTAAATTATTACAAAATAATTAGAAATCCAAGTTATTTCCTAAAATAAAATATATTACAACACAATTAAACATTTATGAAAGAAAATATAAACCATTTAATTACACACAGTATTTAGGGTTTTTGATAGTTGTGATTTTTTTCTTTCAAAGTTTATCTTATATTACTTGTAGCAATTTGAAGCATTAAAATTGATAGTGGACTCCAATCATTTACTGGTTATTTTTTCTCTTCTTCAGCTGTTAAAAGAACTCCAAGGTATCGAGATGGGTGAAAGATCCAAGTATATCTTGAACTGGCACTAAAAGAAATTCTACAGGAAGCAGTAAAAAAAATGCAGAATGGACAAGAAAAGAGCAAAGCTTGAGAAAGCAATGCTGACAATAACAGCAACAGAGAGCATGGAGGCATGCAAAAGATTATTCCCTAATTATGTGAAAGGAATTGACAAATTTCTAGGTATAAATTGCTTTTAGAATATTTTTCAGTGAAAACAAGCCGTCTAATTGACACCTTTCATCTCAACTAAAAAAAAACATTTAGCAGAAGAATTGAATTTCTTGCTGACCTTTATCTGAAAAGCATACATAATTCTGTGCTGACTTTCAATAGTCCTTTTTAGAAAGTATTTTCCGGACGTGCAGACCTGAGAAATCTTTTACTTATGCACTACAGGTTAACGACTTCCGGGTAGGCCTCTCCATTGAAAATCTGTTGAAATTAACTTAATATTCGTCAACTTGTTAAAACATATTAAATCTGAATGCCAAAGTCTAAAATTACTAAAACATACGTAAACATCCATGGCTTCATTCCAAACCAGTTTATTTGAACCGGGAATGGGAAATTACGCCAAAATCGGATAGGGATAAATTGATGTTTTTCCTTAGCTCAACGTTGAGGCCAACCCACAAAGGGAAACTTCTCTTGCAAAAATGAAAACAAAAGAATCGGAATCGGAATTCCGGGTGACTTTTTGAAAAGGGCTATATTCCTTAACCAAATATTTCTAGCTTCCATACTTTATTTCACCTAGAAAAAAATAGTTTAAAATTTTTATATATGCAATTAAATTATGCTTTACATATATGTATTCAAAGGTGCATCTAAAACTTAGGACAAGATTAACAAACAAGGGTGGTTGCCCTATCATTTACATTTTCTTGAGTTTAGTGTAAACTAGGGAGCACCTATGCAATAAATCCTGGATTACTTATAGTAATGACTCCTTTTATCATTCATTCTAAGACTAAACTGTGTTTTTCTTTCTTTTCAGATATTGAAATAAAAAATTCTCAAATCCCTCAATGCTACATTACAGATTATTGTAAAGATGCGTTAGAGAGCTGCATAGAGGATGAAAGAGAGGAGTTGAGCTTTTATGAACCTAATATCAATATTTCAATTAAAATTGACAATGAAGATGTTTCTGAAAACCAAGAAGTAAAATAAATTGTAAACTATTTTGAAAAAAAAAATCATGAAAGAAATACTAAAAAGAAAATCAAAAATATTTAATGGTATAGAAAAACAAGTGTGGCCACTAAAAGTATGTCTCGCCTGCCGGCACCATCACTAAAATCAACTACCTAAGCTTTCATTTCTTGATATAAACACAAAAAGTGTATGTATACCTAATAACAGATGCCTAGTTATTATACTATTCAAGCAATCCATTGCCCACACATGAATTACAAAAAGTTTTCTGTCTGAAAAAAAGACCTAAGTTCACAGAGTCATTGGAGCGTAAAAATGGGGTCATGGTCACATGGCATGGTGACAGTTGCATTGTCCATAACCGCAACTGTCTGTTTACCCAATATCAGATGCCTAGCTGTTATAACTTTCCAGCAATTCATCATCCACAAAAATCTTACAAAAAAGTTTTTCAGCCTGAAAAAGACCTAAGTTCACAGAGTCACTAGAGCAAGAAAATGGGGTCAGGGTCACGCAGCATGGTAACAGTTGCGGAGACCATAACCTAAACTGTCTGTATACCTAATATCAGATGCCTAGCTAATATACTTTTCCAGCAATTCATCGTCCACAAAAGTCTTACAAAAAAGTTTAAGGCCTGAAAAAAGACCTAAGTTCACAAAGTCACTGGAGCAAGAAAATGGGGTCAGGGTCACATGGCATGGTGACAGTTGCGTAGACCATAACCTGAACTGTCTGTATACCAAATATCAGATGCCTAGCTAATATACTTTTTCAGCAATTCATCGTCCACAAAAGTCTTACAAAAAAGTTTACGGCCTGAAAAAAGACCTAAGTTCACAGAGTCACTGGAGCGTGAAAATGGGGTCAGGGTCACATGGCATGGTGACAGTCGCGTAGACCATAACCTGAACTGTCTGTATACCAAATATCAGATGCCTAGCTAATATACTTTTCCAGCAATTCATCGTCCACAAAAGTCTTACAAAAAAGTTTACAGCCTGAAAAAAGACCTAAGTTCACAGAGTCACTGGAGCGTGAAAATGGGGTCAGGGTCACACGGCATGGTGACAGTTGCGTAGACCATAACCTGAACTGTCTGTATACCAAATATCAGATGCCTAGCTAATATACTTTTCCAGCAATTCATCGTCCACAAAAGTCTTACAAAAAAGTTTACGGCCTGAAAAAAGACCTAAGTTCACAGAGTCACTGGAGCGTGAAAATGGGGTCAGGGTCACACGGCATGGTGACAGTTGCGTAGACCATAACCTGAACTGTCTGTATACCAAATATCAGATGCCTAGCTATTATACTTTTCAAGCAATTCATTGTCCACAAAAGTCTTACAAAAAAGTTTACGCCGCCGCCGTCGCCGGAAAGTAATACCTATGTCTCGCCTTCCGCGACTATTCGTCGCAGGCGAGACAAAAATGACAATACAAATGCTAATAATGATAATATTGATCCTGGTATACTAGATTTTTCTGTCAATAGCAATGACAGCACTCAACCACCAACTGACCCATCACGGGACCCACCATTTCGTTTGAAATGCCTGTACCAAGTCAGGACCATTGCGATCCACCAGTTCTCCGGTATGACTGATTCGTTTTTGTCATTTTCTCTGGACTATGAGATTGATCATTCAAGTTCGGTAGTTTTGTTATTACCTTTATTGAGTATTAAGTCATAATAATGTTTGCTGCTTAAATTGAAAATGACAAGGTTACCAATTTCAACTCTATAGTTTTTAATAAACTCTGTTCTATCATAATACCTTGTTTATAATAATATGCTGTTTGACCTCTACATATACTATAAAGAATTTCCTTAAAAAATTCAAACTGTCCTGATGAACCTTTACAAGAGCATGGTTCAAGGTCCTGCCTGGCAAAATTATCTTTGAACCCCAAATTAATAGGTTTCTTCCTAACCTCATAAGCTTTTAAGTTCATGTATACCTTTACCTCAAAATTGTTCTATTTTAGATAGATTTTTCAGTATGTGTACAGCAAAGACTACATATCAAATTCAAAAATAAACCGCAGCAGGACCTAGATAAAATAAATTCTTATTGATTATTGATATTATTTTCATGGTTAATTCTGTATTTTTCAAGTTCTGCTTTTTTTCCGTTTTTGAACACAGCAGATTTTAGGTTAATATCACTTGCACTTTTTCATATGGCCTCAAATCTCATGCCACATTTAATTATATTTTGATTATAAATGTTTACAAACATGTCATTTGAGAGGTACAATAGGGATATTTTGTCCTTATCCAAAATCCATTTTGAACAGAAATAAATTGTACCGAAAATATACATCATATTCAACTTAATATGTGTGTCAATATTATACAGCATGTCCATATCTGGGTCCTACTATACTTTATTTGACCTAATAATATGCTGTTTGAGCTTTACATATACCGGTACTATGATTTTCTCTAAAAAAAGTTCTAACTGTCCTGATGAACCTTATAAATGTGTGTTAGTTCAATGAAATTTTATCAAGGCATTATAAAGTTCTGACCTACTAGCCAATCCAGATGGACTGATGGAAATATGGGACAACAATCAAAGTGACACTGATGGCACACTCTGTATCATTATCATCTATTTGTTGTCCTTGTCATAGTACCATCATACAAAATTTCATGAACAGATAAAATATAAAGATTAACTAGATCTTTTGCCTTGTTTTGATTCAATTTTTATAAAATGATTACATCTTATACAAACCTACTAGACATACCTACTCACTTTCAAATAAAAGGTTGTTAGACTGAAAAAAAAAGAAGAAAAAACTCATTTTTTTAGTTTATTATCATGATATAATGTTGGATATATTTAAGTGTTAACATTCAATGGTAAGGGCTACAATTAACTTAAATAATTTTGTAATCATCAACTGATCTAGCTTCTTTGTTTTTTTCTTCTTCTAGGTCAAAGTCAAAAACCTTAAAATAACAACCACCTTTATCTTTTAATTTATTCCGATATATCAATGTTTTATATTAATAAAGAACTTGTATTTTCTAAAACTGACAAATGCTTATTCATATTAAAATTTCTAAAGGTTTAGTGATGTCAGACATAAAATTTCACATTTAAACAATTACTTATTTAGCTAACACTATTAAAAACATTATCATCTACAATAAATAATTGCACAAGTTTTATGAAGGTATACAAAGTCTAAATTACTTTTAAGCATCCATCCCATTTTCAGATTTTGTCAATTAATTTATCACCAAGTAGTTTTTCTTTAGGGCTATTCCAGGAAAAAATGTATGGGGGGGTTGGACAGCACTTTTTTCAAAGACCCATCACCCATCAAATTTATTTTCACTTAGACCCTACCCCCCACACAATGCAATTCCTTTCTGAGACGGCCACCCATCCAATTCGATAAAAAAGTTACACAAAGTAAAAATAGTATGGGAAGAGAAAATGAGCTTAATTTGGCAGCTAATCTATCAATTTTCTGTAAAAAAAAAAACAAGAGCATATCATACAATGTAGTTCTTCGCATATATATGTCATTTATTTATAGTTATTATTAACCCTTCAGCTGCCAACATAATTTCTATTGTTTTACTATGTAATGCTGAATAAAAAATATCATAATTGACTAAATGTGTTACTTGATTCAATTGAGCATGTCTCTGTTATTTTTTATCATAGACCAATAAAAGTTATATGTATGTGTATTGTTGGATTCTCTAGTTTTCATTTTTCTTGTGTGTTGGTGTTTACGAGCAAGTTTTACCTGTACAGGTGCAAATAAAGGTGAAAATATATAAGGTTTTATAATTTAATGGTTTAAACCATTGAACAAGAATAAAAATTTGTAACAATGTTACTTTAGCCATTATTAATCTTCAGAAAACATTTTTATGCTAAAAATGTTCATAAAAATCCCAGGTATATCTACAGGTAAGGCACAGGTATGTCAAAAACTCGTTAACTGTGAAAATGGTAAAACTCAAAAACTGGTCGAAAAAAATAATAACTTTTTAGTTGAAACATCATAATAACACATGTTATGACTATATATTTGTTCAATCTGATTCAGGTTGTTCATTTTCAACATCAGGTAAAAAAACTGCCCTATAATTGTACATGGTGTTATCCAATCAAAGCATTTTGGCATGCAAAGAGGATCATAGAGCAACACTGCAGTCTTAACACATAAGGACCAATAAAAATATGGCACATGCATCTCTTCTAATTAGGAAATATGGGTGTCCACTACTTCAAACATTGACCAATATTGCTGAAAACATTCTTTTTCCAGTAGTCCTAGCAAAAGTCAATCCCAGAAAGACCTATTTTTTCAGTCCAACATTTTCAGTATTTTATTACGAGAAAAAGCGTCCTGTCTGCTTCATTGACTAAAATATTTATCATATATCGTTTTAATCAGTCCAATGGTCCTTCTTTCTTTCTAACATCTTTTGTTTCACGACTGAACAGGGCATTAAAAACATCAGTCATCCCAGAGAGATCAAATTATTTCGAAAAAAAATTGAACATTGTCTGGAAAATCCCTGCCGGTATTTGGCAAAAATAATCACTCAGGGATAAAGTTACAAATAATTTTCGATTGTTAATCATCAAATCTTCAGATTTAAATCCTGTAAAAACCCATTTTGACATCACAACTGTTCATAAAATTGATGACTTATTCGTCATCACTCTAATTTACATCCGCCATTTTGACATGTTTGAGACATATTCATATTTTTATGATTTATGCACGACAAATTTTATTCTGTTATTTTTTTACATCTTATATATTTACAAATGCATTCATTGTTCGTCGTTCTTCATATTTAGATACTGATTTTTGATGCCCATCTGACAAAGCTTAAATGATTTCCATGAATCAGAAACTTACTAAAAAGAAAGCAGGTGCTAGCTACGATTGGATAAATAAATTGTTATAACTTTAAGAAAATCATCATCAGCTACTGTACACTGAGATTCATAATCATTTTAATGTTCATTTTATTTTTTTTTCATTATTTTTTTGTCATGTTTTCTGCATGTGTAATGATTTTATGAGCACAACAAATTTGTAAAACAATCTTACAAAGTCCAAGAAAATATGACTGTTGAATGATAAAATAATTTTTTTTTTACCTGTAATTAGCTTTAATTAGAAATCGATAAAATATTACATTATTTAGTGCGGGGAGGGCCAGCCCCCAGAGTCTCAAGAGGCTCCGTGTCCCCGCATGCTCTTTTCAAATTATTTCATCGAAAGTTTTAATAGTTCAGTGTGTAAGGTTCTTTTTTTTAATATAGGAAAAGAACTTATTAATTTTCATTACTTTTACATCCATTTATGTCTCTGGTTTACTTGTCAAAAAAATCGGTCAATGTTATTCCTGCCACCTGCTGTCAGATGCATCAAAAGGGTACAATGGGACAAGATAGTGTGAGTGTGGGAAATGATTGGAATTTGAATAGGGTTCGTTGTGATCATCCGTGAAACATAAGCCTGAACTTTCTCTCTCTTTCATAATTATTCACTGGTCTCTATGTATTATTTAACTGGTTTAAATTCAAATTCGTAATCTATGACACCATTGCCGGTCAGCCGGTGGTGTTACTTTGGTCCCCCTTTTATTTCCAAAACTGTCACCCTTTTCCGGTTTTTATCTGCACCAGTTATTGATAGCGGTTGTAACCTTTAAATATATCTATTTGGTTGGCGAAGCCGTTGGCCTCAAGCCAACTCCCCACCTCTAAAACGCCCCACTTTTCCATGTTGTCAACACGATCTGTTACCCTAAATTTAACTATAGGGAAATGTAATTGCACGCAAACCGGGAACCAGCCGCACTTTCGTATCTCTCGGATTTCTTCCATTAACAGCATGCGCGAATCGGAATACTCGGGAATTTTCGTTATGTTAATGCCGTGAATCGATGTCAGATTCAAAAAGCGTTTTCATTAAAAGGTTATCAACTATAGGGGAGAAAAGAGAATTAGTACATTTTCATTTAAACAAAAATGACAACTACCCATACAATTGTATTTTTCATACAGACAACAACCCATACAATTCAATTATTGTCATCCCCCACAACCCATACAAAAATAATTCCTCTGCCGTCCAACCCCCCCATACATTTTTTCCTGGAATAGCCCTTAGGCATTTACACAACCTATTTAGACAATGTCTTAGTCTATAGAATAGTATATTGTAAGGTTGTTAAAGTACATTGTGTATCACAAGTTCATCAAGTGATTCTTTTTCACATTCAAAGTAAAAATAGTACTTGACATGTATAGAGTATTTCGTGATAAGCATCTACATGAAATAATGATGTAGGAGCCAAAAACATAATATTATATTGGTATTTTACAAAGTTATAAGCTCAAAAGAAAATTTATTACATATTCGGGATAGATACTAAGCTCATTACAATGCCTTTATATTGACTTTGAATAAAATTCTGGCATTTTTGCCTGTAACTCATAACAATACAGTTGAAAATCATAAACATTTGATACTTTGCCAGAATGGCAACTATAAACAAAATATCTTTACAACAGAATATGGAGTTACTTTTCACATTATACATGTAGTACAATATAATAAATTTGACACATTAACATCTTTTTAACAGCAATTTATTGTCAGTTTTCTTAATATCTAATGCCAAAGACTTTTCTAATTGTGGCCCTGTACTCAGCATCTGTTGTGGCCCTGTAATTAGCATCTGGTCTCATATAGGCCACTCCTTCCAATATATCTAACCCACTTAATGACATCATGATCACTATAGTTCAGTTTGGGTTCAAATACTTTCAGATAACGGACTTTGAATCCAGATGGTGCAAATGGAACCTTGAAGAAAAAATTATACATATGTGAAAACAACACTAAACAACAAGGGGGTTCCCCTTAATAGTCATGCTAAGCATATAGGGAAAACAGGAAGTAGATTGCTGACTCTACTAAAAGTTGGCAACACAGGATAATTCATCTTTATTAAAGAATTTTTTATTTCAACTTCATGAGCATTGTTTTTCAAGGATTGAGAATAATATGCTTATTGGGGAGTCATGAGTTAAAGAGTCCTGACCTAATTGCAAGTGGTGCAAAGGCACTTTTTAGTTACCTGAATCATGGAAATTAAAGCTATTAAAATATCACATCGCTAGTTTTATTGTAATATTGCGTTTCCTTGGAAATATCATATTATGAAATAATGTTCTTTGGAAACTTTTTTTGTGACATCGAAAACATGTTTCCCTTTGAACTGTTTTATTTGTAATGTCAAAAACATGTTTCCCTTTGAACTGTTTTATTTGTGAGGTCAAAAACATGTTTCCCTTTTAACTGTTTCATTTGTGACGTCCTGTTTAACAAATGTTCTGAATGGAGAATTTCAAAATAGAGATGCAGCCACGTAAGAACATCTCACACAGGTCATCTCAACTTAATGGCTTTGGATTGTTTCATATTTTTTATGATGTTTTGTGATGGGTATTTATTGAACATCTTATTATTACCATTGTGACATATAGAAGTTATAGAAGTGTGACATATAGAAGATTCAGAAGTGTGACATATAGAAGATTCAGAAGTGTGACATATAGAAGATTCAGAAGTGAGACATATAGAAGTTATAGAAGTGTGACATATAGAAGATTCAGAAGTGTGACATATAGAAGTTATAGAAGTGTGACATATAGAAGATTCAGAAGTGTGACATATAGAAGTTATAGAAGTGTGACATATAGAAGATTCAGAAGTGTGACATATAGAAGATTCAGAAGTGTGACATATAGAAGATTCAGAAGTGTGACATATAGAAGTTATAGAAGTGTGACATATAGAAGATTCAGAAGTGAGACATATAGAAGTTATAGAAGTGTGACATATAGAAGATTCAGAAGTGTGACATATAGAAGTTTCAGAGGGGAGTTTCAGTCACTGTTAAAAACATATTTATCTTAGGCAAGGAACACAAAAAAAATAAAACTTTTTCTGTGATTAGGTCTAGATTTGATGCACTTTTCCATACAGGGTCATACAGGGCATTCAGGAAACTTTGATAAAATATTAACCTCAAAGTTCATAGATATTGGAGGTCTGGTCCATTTCTTCTTCTCTGATGTATTCAGTAATTCTATCTCAGCGCTCAACTGACATTCCTTCATACCACCCATTCTCTTAATTCTATAAAAAGAGAAATCATATTAATCACTTGATAATATAAATGGAAAAATAAATTATTTAATTTAATTTAATTTATAGGAATATAACTAACTTTATTCTTAAAAATTAATTGTTTCTTTATCATTGTGGTCTCATGTTCATTTACTCCATATCCTTTCTTAAATTATTATATCAATTTTTGTAATGCAAGTGTGAAGAAAAAAAATCCTGTAAATGGCATTTTCATTTTTTGCTGTAAGAAGATGATTATATAATACAATACCAAAATAGGTATAAAACGGTTAATTTGGTTATGCTGTATATCAATATTTCAAGGAGAAACCTCTCATCAGCAGCATTTGAATCAAAACATTGGAAGATCATAAACCAAAAACATTGAATGAAAAGTTTTCAAAACCAAAAAGTTCGAACAGGAAACCTAAATCCAGCACTGAGATATTGACTATGCTCATCACAAGGAAAGAAACCTTAAGTGTTTTAAACAATTTTGAATTTAACAATACATCAATTGCCACTACTGTGGATAGAGTCGTTTTAATAAATCCTTCCATATGTAAGCTGGGGTCGCTCGCTAGGCACCAATCAATGTCATAATAAATTTTACCAGCCCTACCTTTAAATGAACAACATTGTCAACCAATAGTAGTGAATTTCTGAGTGAATCAAGTTTGTGACTGGACGATTTTAGGTCGTAACAAGCGACAGGTTTGTTATGACATTACCTTTAATAAATGTCGTAGTTATATGTCTCACGTGCCCAGGTATTGAAAAGTTTCTCATTGGATTGTTACATATTAAATAGAATATGGAAGGAATTATTACAACGACCCTAAAAAGATTTTCATAGGTACCAATTTTCGTGGTTTCATCCGATTTAACTACTTCCAAGCCAGTTGTGAAAAATTTCATAGCAATCGGATTTATAACTGGAACTAAAGTTATTGTGGAAAAACTAATAAGTTAACAGACAACCACAACGACAACGGTCGTATAAAAAATCTTTTTTCTCTCTAGAGAATTTTAACTTCTCATCAATTGATTGGTAAATTTTACAGTAGGCGTGGCCAATGCCAACGAAAACTGCAAGAAAACATTCGCCAATAAATATAGTTCCTTTAGACAATCACAATATATTTTCGTATACTTATGATATTTTCTGACACAGTTTTTATTATTATGTTATCATAAATTATGTTTATGAATATCATAAAAACCTAAATGCTAAGATTACTTTCATCAATTTGAAACTCTTGATAAAGCGTTATAATATACTGGCCAAATCAAAGGTTAGGAGAATTTAAAGTTTATCCAAAATGAATCTCCTTCATTGTCTGGAACTTTGTTGTAATTTCTATTTGGTTTTTCAGAAAATTAGATAAACAGCTTCTCACATCATTTCTTGTGGATTATCAGATTTCTCAATCTCGATAGTTAAATGACAGAATTTTAAGCTCTCGACAGAGTCTCGAGTTTAAAAAACCATCATTTAACTATCTTGATTGAAAAATCTGATAATCCACTTAAAACAATGTAAGAAGCTATATTTCATTGTTAGCTGTCACCCACGAAAACTACGAAAATTTGTACCCCATGAATAATAATGAAACCACAGTTAATCTTATAACTGTGATTTGCATGTGTTTTAATGGAAACCTGTGGATAAGAAATTAAATGGAAGGATTTGCCCCATTAATCCATATCCAATTTACAACTTCTTTCTTTAATAAACTATTTCTTTTGTTAAACAAGAAAAAAAAGATGAGAAAGTCTTGTATACTTTTTAAACTTTAATAATAAAAGCAATATCTCTAAAACTAATTCAGTAAACAGAAGCCTTACTTCCAGACAATGGCATTTTCACTAGCTTTATATTTGGCCTTCCCCTTCATACATATCACTTGGACACCACTAGTGTTCAATGGAGTTGGAATGCGTACCTGTAAATTCATTAATTATAAATTCAAACACTGTACACATGTATTGTTTCATCATTCAACAAACATGTGATAAACTTCACAATGTTAATCACTGAATTAAATTTTGATGGGAGTATATTATAAATCTTAGATATCTTTCACTGTTGATCATGATCTACATTTGTACTATTAAAGTGTAAGTTCGCAATTTTTTCAAAATTTGTACATTGAAAGACTATCATATAATACATGTAATAATAACTTTGGTGAGATTCCTAGCGCTCAAATATGCATAGTTAGGATAAAATTGGCTTTTGAAAGTAAAAAAATTCTATCCATGGAGGGTCACGTGATTTGTACTAGATGGCGCTGCTAAAAACCTGAATGTTGCATCCTATACCCATGTGGTATTTACCGATGTGTACCACAACGGACAATTTGAAATAATTATAATTAAGTCGGGAATGATAAAATAAAAGTCAGTCTAATGATTGATTGTGAGACGTTTAACAAGAGGCTCCCAGGAGCCTGAATCGCTCACCTGACATATGTGTCTTAAGTAAAGGTTATTAGGCAAAATCTATTTGACATAGAAAGGGTCATAAGTTTAATAAGGTGGTCATCTGACAATATGGTGGATCTTAAAGTGCTGATCACTTTTGTTCTCAATCAAAATTCAAAAATCTGTCACCCTTTTGGAGTTATTAGCAAAAAAATGCAGTTTAACCCAATGTTCTATTTTTAGCCACAGCGGCCATGTTTTACAACCAATAAAAAATCCCCATATCAGTTCTATACACCTAATGCTAATAGACAACAATGCCAAGTTTGGTTCCAATTGGACTTTAAGTGTCAGAGGATTAACGTTTTCAATGTATTGAGGAAATGCTTTTCAAATGCTCAATTTTGACATTCTAAGGGCAATAACTCCTAAAAGAAAAGATCCTATTACGTTGACTGTATTACATATTTTGTAGATCTTGATGTGCTTAACAATATGCAATTTAAATTTCTCAAATATCTTGTACAGTTTTCAAGATATTGAGATAAACAGGTGCAAAATTTGCAAAAAATTCACAAAAAGGGCAATAACTCCTACAAGGGTTGTTGGACTTTCTCCAAAATTACAGAGCTTGTAGATCTTGAGGTGCTGATCACTTTTGTTCCCATTCAAACTTTTTAAAAACATGTCACCGTTTTTGAGTTATTTGCAAAAAACTGCCATTTACCCCTATGCTCTAATTTTAGCCACAGCGGCCATGTTTTATGAACAATCAAAAATCCCCACATCAGTTCTATACACCTAATGCTAATAAACAACTATACCAATTTTGGTTCCAATTTGACTTAACGCGTCAGAGGAGTTATCTTTTTCACTGTAATGAGGAAATGCTGTTAAAATGCTAAATTTTGACGTTCTAAGGGCAATAACTCCTAAAAGGAAAGGTCCTACAACGTTGACCCTGTTACATATTTTGTAGATCTTGATGTGCTAAATCATATGCAATTTGAATTTTTAAAATATCTTGTATAATTTTCAAGATATAGGGCTAAATAAGTGCAAAATTTTGAAAAAATCCAGAAAAAGGGCAATAACTCCTACATCGGTTGTTGGATCTTCTTGAAAATTTCAGGGCAGGTAGATCTTGATGTGCTGATTACTTTTACCCTATGCCAGAATTTTGATATCAGGTACTGTTTTTGAGTTATTAGCAAAAAACTGCAATTTACCCCTATGTTCTATTTTTAGCCATGGCGGCCATGTTTTTTTACGAATCAAAAATCCGAACGATAATTTTGTACACATAATGCTACTTAACAACTGTACCAAGTTTGGTTGCAATTGGACTTATGGTGTTGGACAAGTTAAAGTTTGAAAAATTGTTAACAGACGACGACGACAGACGACAGACGACAGACGACGACGACGACGGACGCCAAGTGATGGTATAAGCTCCCATGGACCTTCGGTCCAGGTGAGCTAAAAATGGTACCAATCGTTAGGTTCAGAATTAATGCGTAGAAAATTATAGAATTTTTAAATAGATTCATGCATGATTCGTTTGAAGTGATATTATGATAATTAGTCCTTCCGTGCAACTTAAAACCATCGCACCACAGGGGCTTACTTATCGTTTTCTGTGTATAAGACTTTATTCCCTTCTACAAACCACTGGCACAACAGGGGTTCACCTGCCGTTTCCTGTAGTACCCCCGTGCAAACTATCGGCACCACAGGGGTTTAATATTGTTTCCTGTGTATTAGAAGTTGACATTTACCTGGTTGGAATGGGTTGTGGAACACTTTCTTTTAACGAAAATCAACCCCTTTGGACCGCCAGTGTCGTTTGAACTTTGAAGTGCGAAAATGTTAATAAAATACCCTTTCTAATTACATATAAAAACAATAAACTGTAGGAATCTTTTTTTTTTGTCTTGCAAATAATTATGTAGTTGTTTTTCCAACACTTCAAAAGCGAAAAAAATTTGGAACTAAAACTTTTTAAACACATTTTTAATTTGGGTTCTAGTATTGCACAAACCATGCATGATGTAGCACCACGCTTTGGCTGATTGATAATTGTAAGAGAAAGGTAGTCAATGGAGTGAACAGGTGATATTGACACCTGCTGATTAATTATACCGTATACTGATTAAGAAATTATTAAAAGATGTACCGGTCGAAGCTGTGGTGGGTGTGGTGGGTGTGTCTATAGCGGGTTGAGTGCTGCAAGGATATCTTTGATTGGAGGAGCATCTTAATTGATCTATGATATCTGTCAATTATACCTGTAATTAACCAACGGGGCGTGGCAGATCGTCCATGGTTAATGATCGTAAAGGTTAATGAGTTTAATTGACACCTGTGTATTCATGAAGAACTGAATTTATTGTCTTAAATATTTGAAAAGGGATTGAAAACTAGGGCTACTATGTCAATAAATATTTCCGATTATTTACTATTTGGAATTATGATTAATTATTTTAAAACAATTTAAGGTTTAAGTAAACTATTATCTTGCTATTTCGATTAAAAAAAACGCGGGATTAAAAAAAAATTATCAATGCCAAATTATTCATATTTCAAATCATTATTATGATCGACAACATCGGTCTTATGTTACAAATATCGTCAATTGGTTAATGTATTTATCATTGGAGATGTGACGTCACATCTCCAATTGAGCTATCCCATAATTCATCATTGTTCATAGCATGGATGCGCCCATATGGTCTTGTGTATTGGAATAAAATTACGAATATCTTTCTTAATATATCGTTTTCAATGCCCAAACCCGGCATGATGCCTACTCTCATTATAATAAATCAAATAAACTAATCAATCAAAAATCGCGAACTTACACTTTAAGCTTTTACTATTTTTTAGAACTTGGGATTGCTGTAATAAAGAGCATTTAATTTTTCAAAGGCCTCTAGTTTAATTAATTTATAAATTCATTAATTTATTCATTCATTAATTGTATAGTTTTTTTAAGCTTTACAACTAAGAGAATAAGAAGAGGGAATATGTTAATTCTGACAGGGTTTACTCATTATGTAAAGCTTTATTTTCATGATACTGACACAACATTCCACGATGTTGCGTGCATACATAGCTGAAATCATTAAATGCTACACATTGTGCATGTTTTACTTTTTTAAGCTTCAATATTCAAATGACCCTTAAATATTGTTTTCTATTTTGTTCATCTACTTACCTCAACCTTCTGAGCAAGCAGTGAGGGTTTAAAATTAGACTTGACTACAACCTTGACCTCCATTTTGGATCTTCCAACTTCTCTAACAAGAGGAATAACTCGGAATGGTAGACTTATATCCTTAGTTGTACGGTATCTGTGAAATTAATAGAATAATCTCTAAGGGCTGTTCCGGAATTAAACGTGTGGGGGGGAGGGGTTGGGAGGAACTTATATTACATATATGGTGGGTTGTGGGGGTTTTAGAAAGATTTTGTAAGAAAAAAATGATAAAAAATTATTAATCTTTTATGGGTTGTGGGGTAAAGAAACAAGAGGCTCCCAAGAGCCTGAATCACTCACCTGAACTACACAAATACATATATTTTGTAGATATTATTGTGCTTAACCATATGTAATTTAAATTTCTGAAATAACTTGGTTAGTCTTCAAGTTATTGGGCTTAATAAGTGCAAAATTTAGCAAAATTAGAAAAAGGGCAATTACTCCCACATCAGCAGTCAGATCTTTTCCAAAATTTCAGGACAGGTACTTAATATGCTGATCACTTTTGATTCTTGCACAATTTTGATATCTGAAACCATTTTTGAGGTATTAGCAAAAAAATGAAATTTACCCCCTATGTTCTATTTTTAGCCATGGCAGCCATGTTTTTTTTACGAATCAAAAATATGAACAACAGAGTTGTAGCATATAAGCTATTTAACAAGTGTGCCAAGTTAAGATGCAGTTGGTCTTATGGTGTCAGACAAGTTAATCTTTGAAATTCAGGGGAAAAGTAATGAAAAATGGTAAATTTTGTTGTTTTAAGGACAATAACTCCTAATAGAAATGGTCCTACAGCTTTGACCTAAAAAATGAAATGTAGATCTTGATTTTTTATCATATGCAATTTAAATTTTTGAAATATCTTGTATAGTTTTCAAGATATATGGCAACATAAGTGAAAAATTTTGAAAAAATCCAGAAAAAGGGCAATAACTCCTACATCAATGATTGGGTCTTCTTGAAACTTTCAGAGCAGGTAGATCTTGAGATGCTGATCACTATTGTATCCAATCAGAATTTTGATATCTGTAACCATTTTTGAGTTATTAGCAAAAAACTGCAATTTACCCCTATGTTCAATTTTTAACCATGGCGGCCATATTTTTTTACGAATCAAAAATCCAAACGATACCCTTGTAGCATTTATGCTATTAAACAACTGTGCCAAGTTTGGTTGAAGTTGAATGTTTGGTGTCAGTCAAGTTCATCTTTGAAATTCAGGGGAAAAGTAATGAACAAGAGGCTCCCAGGAGCCTGAATCGCTCACCTGACATATGTGCCTGAAGTAAAGGTTATAAGGCAAAATCTATTTAACGTTGAAAGGGTCATAAGATAAATAAGGGGGTCATCTGACAATATGGTGGATCTAAAGGTGCTGATCACTTTTGTTCTCAATCAAAATCCTTTTTGAGTTATTTGCAAAAAAATGCAGTTTAACCTAATGTTCTATTTTTAGCCTCAGTGGCCATGTTTTACAACCAATCAAAAATCCCCACAACAGTTCTATACACCTAATAATAATAAACAATAATACCAAGTTTGGTTCCATTTGGACTTAAAGTGTCAGAGGAGTTAACATTTTCAATATAAGGAAATGCAGTTAAAATGCTCAATTTTGACGTTCCAAGGGCAATAACTCCTCAAAGGAAAGGTCCTACAACGTTGACCCTGTTACAAATTTTGTAGACCTTGATGCACTCAACAATATGCAATTTTAATTTCTCAAATATCATGTATAGTTTTCAAGATATTGAGCTAAACAGGTGCAAAATTTGCAAAAAATCCACAAAAAGGGCAATAACTCCTACATGAGTTGTTGGATTTTCTTCAAAATTTCAGAGCTGGTAGATCTTGAGGTGCTGATCACTTTTGTTCCCAATCAAAATTTTAAAATCTGTCACCGTTTTAGAGTTATTTGCAAAAAACTGCCATTTACCCCTATGTTCTATTTTTAGCCACAGCGGCCATGTTTTACGACCAATCAAAAATCCCCACATCAGTTCTATACACCTAATGCTAATAAACAACTATACCATGTTTGGTTCCATTTGAACTTAAAGTGTCAGAGGAGTTAACGTTTTCAATGTAATGAGGAAATGCTGTTAAAATGCTAAATTTTGACGTTCTAAGGGCAATAACTCATAAAAGGAAAGGTCCTACAATGTTGACCCTTTACATATTTTGTAGATCTTGATGTGCTTAACAATATGCAATTTAAATTTCGCAAATATCTAGTATAGTTTTCAAGATATTGAGCTAAACAGGTGCAAAATTTGCAAAAATTCCACTAAAAAGGCAATAACTCCTACATGGGTTGTTGGATTTTCTTCAAAATTTCAGAGCTGGTAGATCTTGAGGTGCTGATCACTTTTGTTCCCAATCAAAATTTTGAAATCTGTCACCGTTTTAGAGTTATTTGCAAAAAACTGCCATTTACCTCTATGTTCTATTTTAAGCCACAGCGGCCATGTTTTACGACCAATCAAAAATCCCCACATCAGTTCTATACACCTAATGCTAATAAACAACTATACCATGTTTGGTTCAATTTGGACTTAAAGTGTCAGAGGAGTTAACGTTTTCAATGTAATGAGGAAATGCTGTTAAAATGCTAAATTTTGACGTTTTAAGGGCAATAACTCCTAAAAGGAAAGGTCCTACAATGTTGACCCTTTACATATTTTGTAGATCTTGATGTGCTTAACAATATGCAATTTAAATTTCTCAAATATCTAGTATAGTTTGCAACAGGTGCAAAATTTGCAAAAAATCCACTAAAAAGGCAATAACTCCTACATGGGTTGTTGGATTTTCTTCAAAATTTCAGAGCTGGTAGATCTTGAGGTGCTGATCACTTTTGTTCCCAATCAAAATTTTGAAATCTGTCACCATTTTAGAGTTATTTGCAAAAAACTGCCATTTACCTATATGTTCTATTTTTAGCCACAGCCGCCATGCTTAATCCCCACATCAGTTCTATACACCTAATGCTAATTAACAACTATACCAAGTTTGGTTCCATTTGGACTTAAAGTGTCAGAGGAGTTAACGTTTTCAATGTAATGAGGTAATGCTGTTAAAATGCTAAATTTTGACATTCTAAGGGCAATAACTCCTAAAAGGAAAGGTCCTACAATGTTGACCCTGTTACATATTTTGTAGAGCTTGATGTGCTTTTAACAATATGCAATTTAAATTTCTCAAATATCTAGTATTGTTTTCAAGATATTGAGCTAAACGTGCAAAATTTGCAAAAAATCCACAAAAAGGGCAATAACTCCTACATGGGTTTGTTGGATTTTCTTCAAAATTTCAGAGCTGGTAGATCTTGAGGTGCTGATCACTTTTGTTCCAAATCAAAATTTTGAAACCTGTCACCGTTTTAGAGTTATTTGCAAAAAACTGCCATTTACCCCTATGTTCTATTTTTAGCCACAGCGGCTATGTTTTACGACCAATCAAAAATCCCCACATCAGTTCTATACACCTAATGCTGATAAACAACTATACCATGTTTGGTTCCATTTGGACTTAAAGTGTCAGAGGAGTTAACGTTTTCAATGTAATGAGGAAATGCTGTTAAAATGCTAAATTTTGACGTTCTAAGGGCAATAACTCCTAAAAGGAAAGGTCCTACAATGTTGACCCTGTTACATATTTTGTAGATCTTGATGTGCTTAACAATATGCAATTTAAATTTCTCAAATATCTGGTATAGTTTTCAAGATATTGAGCTAAACAGGTGCAAAATTTGCAAAAAATCCACAAAAAGGGCAATATCTCCTATATGGGTTGTTGGATTTTCTTCAAAATTTCAGGGTAGGTAGATCTTGAGGTGCTGATCATTTTTACCCTATTTGCCAGAATTTTGATATCTGTAGCTGTTTTTGAGTTATTTGCAAAAAACTGCATTTTACCCCTATGCTCTATTTTTAGCCATGGCGGCCATGTTTTATGTTGAATCAAAAATCCCCACATCAGTTCTAAGCACCGAATGCTAATGAACAACCATACCAAGTTTGGTTGCAATTGGACTTATGGTGTCAAAGGAGTTAACGTTTTAAAAAGTTTACGGACGACGGACGACAGACGACGGAAGGGCGACGGACGCCAAGTGATGACAATAGCTCACATGTCCCTTCGGGTCAGGTGAGCTAATAAAAAAGGTCACTTTTTTGGTCCCTTTAGGGCCCCTAATTTCTTTTAAAAAAAAGAGGGGACACCCAAAATCAGCCAAACCCTTCGTTTTAAGGTAAGTAATATTACTGTAAAGTTTCAAAGCATTTGGTCGACCAGAACAAAAGTTATTGTGGAAAAAAATTCAAAAGTTGCTTTTTTGGCCCCTTTTGGGCCTCTAATTTCTAAACGAAATTATAAAATGACCCCAAAAGGGGAGGTGTACATCTTCAATATATCTGTAATCACTGTGTAAAATTTCAGAAAGATCTAGTGTTTGGTTTTTGAGATTCAGATTACACAAGACAGGCACCCAATAGCGAGACGGACGGACAGACGGACGGACAGATGGACGGACGGAGTGACCCGACTACTAGACCTGCTTTCGCCTTCGGCGACGCAGGTAAAAACTGCATTTTACCCCTATGTTTTATTTTTAGCCATGGCGGCCATGTTTTATGACGAATCAAAAATCCCCACATCAGTTCTAAGCACCGAATGCTAATGAACAACCATACCAAGTTTGGTTGCAATTGGACTTATGGTGTCAGAGGAGTTAACGTTTTAAAAAGTTTATGGACGACGGACTACGGACGGACGACGGACGCCAAGTGATGACAATAGCTCACATGACTCTTCGGGTCAGGTGAGCTAAAAATGGTAAATTTTGACGCTTTAAGGGCCATAACTCCTAAAAGAAATGGTTCCACAGCTTTGACCTAATTACATGAAATGTAGATCTTAATGTGCTTAATCATATGCAATTTGAGTTTTTATAATATAGGGCTAAATAAGTGAAAAATTTTTAAAAAATCCAGACAAAGGGCTATAACTCCTACATCGGTTGTTGGATCTTCTTGAAAATTTCAGGGCAGGTAGATCTTGAGGTGCTGATCACTTTTACCCTTAAAAGAAATTTGATATCTGTCCCTGTTTTTGAGTTATTTGCAAAAAACTGTATTTGACCCCCCTGTTCTATTTTTAGTAACAGCTGCCATGTTTTTGGACTTATCAAAAATCCCAACGCAATGTTTTTGCACAATACCCTAAGGAACAACCATATCAAGTTTGGCTGCATTTGGCCAAGCAGTTTTAGAGAAGAAGATGTTTGAAAAAAGCTAACGAACTACGGACGACGGACACAAAGTGATCTTCGGGTCAGGTGAGCTAAAAGTGCCTCCCGAACCCCCCCCCTCCACACACATTTAATTTTGGAACAGCCCTAACCGATTTATTTGCGGATTTGGTGAGAAGCAGAAATTTGTGAAAAAAAATAAATCAGTGCGAACTATCTCATTTTCATAGTAATTTAATTGTTTTAGGACAAATCACCAAAAATAAATAGCCGCGAAATAGCCCTATGAAACTACTTGTAAAAGGTATATTTATTCTGAGTTTTTGTTGTAAATATCAATTTTAAAGTTTACCAAGCTGAATCAATTATGATAGCAAGCATAATAAAATTCAAAATTATGATAGATTTGCAAATAGAAAGTGCTCAGTAGTAGACACCCTATCTACCTTAAGATAAAATCAAACAACATTATAAAATTTACCACCTGTTTTGTTTTTTGTTTTTTTTGCCCAAATGAGCATGAATTCCACCAAAATTGTCTGTTGTACTGAAGTTTACACTAGTCTCAGGTATCAAGAGAACAAACATTTTATGTTATCTTTTATATTATCAATGTATTATCAATGTTTTATCAAGAATTTTAGCCCTGAACTTGAAACTCAACAAGCATTAATTATGTTTAAAACATGTAATGATAAAAGGCTTTACCTCATGAGTTCAAACTCTCCATCTGGAGGTATAAAGCTGATGCTATGTTCCGTCTCAAATTTACTCAGTTTTACACATTGATGGAATTGACAATCATCAATGGCTATGGAACTCTTTCCACTACTGTTTGTTCTGCAAATATATTTTCTAAGGTGAAACAACTAAAATTTCTTGCATTTCTTAAAGCTGACAATAGCTAAAAGTAGACTAATCAGGGCTCCAAAGCTTACTTACATGTATCTATCTAAGTTTCAAAGTTAGCTTTATATTCTTTGATTTTTCTATCAAAATGTCTATTTTACTAGAACCTATAAAAACAAATTCAAAGGTGACTTCAAATTTCCTGTTTTGCGCATGATAAATAAATTCTAAATAGGGAACAGTTTATTTCAGATATTTTGTAATCATCAATCTAGCAAATGAGGATTTATACACCAAAAACTAACCTCAACCTAATGGTTAATTGATTTGGTGACGCATGGTCGGATCAAAATACTATGTGCCACTACTCTTTCTTAATTGGCAATAGAAATTGTCTTTCACCTTAAAACTCGCCACTTGTACAGCACCATATCACATTTGCTGGATATTAATTGATTGATTGTTGTTTGCTTAATGTTCCATTGACAATATTTCAACCATGATTGTGACCATGTTTGCTGGATAAACCTACCCTGTTGTTCAACCTGCCTGCTAGATAAACCTACCCTGTTGTTCATCCTGTTTGCTAGATAAACCTACCCTGTTGATCATTCTGCTTGCTAGATAAACCTACCCTGTTGTTCGTCCTGCTTACTAGATAAACCTACCCTGTTGTTCGTCCTGCTTACTAGATAAACATACCCTGTTGTTCATCCTGCTTGCTTTATAAACCCACCCTGTTGTTCATCCTGCTTGCTAGATAAACCTACCCTGTTGTTCGTTCTGCTTGCTAGATAAACCTACCCTGTTGATCGTCCTGCTTACTAGATAAACATACCCTGTTGTTCATCCTGCTTGCTAGATAAACCTACCCTGTTGATCGTCCTGCTTACTAGATAAACATACCCTGTTATTCATCCTGCTTGCTAGATAAACCTACCCTGTTGTTCATCCTGCTTGCTAGATAAACCCACCCTGTTGTTCATCCTGCTTGCTAGATAAACCTACCCTGTTGTTCGTTCTGCTTACTAGATAAACCTACCCTGTTGTTCATCCTGCTTGCTTTATAAACCTACCCTGTTGTTCGTCCTGCTTACTAGATAAACCTACCCTGTTGTTCATCCTGCTTGCTTTATAAACCCACCCTCTTGTTCATCCTGCTTGCTAGATAACCCTACCCTGTTGTTCGTTCTGCTTGCTAGATAAACCTAACCTGTTGATCGTCCTGCTTACTAGATAAACATACCCTGTTGTTCATCCTGCTTGCTAGATAAACCTACCCTGTTGATCGTCCTGCTTACTAGATAAACATACCCTATTATTCATCCTGCTTGCTAGATAAACCTACTCTGTTGTTCATCCTGCTTGCTAGATAAACCTACCTGTTCTTCATCCTGCTTGCCAGATAAACCTACCCTGTTGTTCATCCTGCTTGCTAGATAGACCTACCCTGTTGTTCATCCTGCTTGCTAGATAAACCTACCTGTTCTTCATCCTGCTTGCCAGATAAACCTACCCTGTTGTTCATCCTGCTTGCTAGATAGACCTACCCTCTTTTTTGTCCTGCTTACTAGATAAACATACCCTGTTGTTCATCCTGCTTGCAAGATAAACCTACCCTGTTGTTCATCCTGCTTGCTAGATAGACCTACCCTGTTGTTTGTCCTGCTTGCTAGATAGACCTACCCTGTTGTTTGTCCTGCTTGCTAGATAAACCTACCCTGTTGTTCGTTCTGCTTGCTAGATAAACCTACCCTGTTGTTTGTCCTGCTTGCTAGATAAACCTACCCTGTTGTTCAACCTGCTTGCTAGATAAACCTACCCTGTTGTTCAACCTGCTTGCTAGATAAACCTTCACTGTTGTTCATCCTGTTTGCTAGATAATCTACCCTGTTGTTCATCATGCTTGCTAGATAAACATACCCTGTTATTTGTCCTGCTTGCTAGATAAACCTACCCTCTTGTTCGTTCTTCTTGCTAGATAAACCTATCCTGTTGTTCATCCTGCTTGCTTTATAAACCTACCCTATTGTTCATCCTGCTTGCTAGATAAACCTACCATGTTGTTCATCATGCTTGCTAGATAAACATACCCTGTTGTTTGTCCTGCTTGCTAGATAAACCTACCCTCTTGTTTATCCTGCTTGCTAGATAAACCTACCCTCTTGTTCATCCTGCTTTCTAGATAAACCTACCCTGTTGTTCATCCTGCTTGCTTTATAAACCCACCCTGTTGTTCATCCTGCTTGCTAGATAAACATACCCTGTTGTTCATCCTGCTTGCTAGATAAACCTACCCTGTTGTTCGTTTTGCTTGCTAGATAAACCTACCCTGTTGTTCATCCTGCTTGCTAGATAAACCTACCCTGTTGTTCATCCTGCTTGCTTTATAAACCTACCCTATTGTTCATCCTGCTTGCTAGATAAACCTACCCTGTTGTTCATCCTGCTTGCTAGATAAACCTACCCTGTTGTTCGTTCTGCTTGCTAGATAAACCTACCCTGTTATTCATCCTGCTTGCTAGATAAACCTACCCTGTTGTTCATCCTGCTTGCTTTATAAACCTACCCTGTTGTTCATCCTGCTTGCTAGATAGACCTACCCTGTTGTTCGTTCTGCTTGCTAGATAAACCTACCCTGTTATTCATCCTGCTTGCTAGATAAACCTACCCTGTTGTTCATCCTGCTTGCTTTATAAACCTACCCTGTTGTTCATCCTGCATGCTAGATAAACCTACCCTGTTGTTCGTTCTGCTTGCTAGATAAACCTACCCTGTTATTCATCCTGCTTGCTAGATAAACCTACCCTGTTATTCATCCTGCTTGCTAGATAAACCCACCCTGTTGTTCATCCTGCTTGCTAGATAAACATACCCTGTTGTTCATCCTGCTTGCTAGATAAACCTACCCTGTTGTTCGTTTTGCTTGCTAGATAAACCTACCCTGTTGTTCATCCTGCTTGCTAGATAAACCTACCCTGTTGTTCATCCTGCTTGCTTTATAAACCTACCCTGTTGTTCATCCTGCTTGCTAGATAAACCTACCCTGTTGTTCATCCTGCTTGCTAGATAAACCTACCCTGTTGTTCATCCTGCTTGCTAGATAAACCTACCCTGTTGTTCTTCCTGCTTGCTAGATAAACCTACCCTGTTGTTCGTTCTGCTTGCTGGATTAACCTACCCTGTTGTTCGTTCTGCTTGCTGGATTAACCTACCCTGTTGTTCGTTCTGCTTGCTGGATTAACCTACCCTGTTGTTCGTTCTGCTTGCTGGATTAACCTACCCTGTTGTTCGTCCACTTTCCTCCATAGCCTTCCCTTTACTCTCCACCAAGACTTTATCGTTGATACCAAACTTACACTCGGGCATCCCACTAAGATAGCTCTTCATAACGATCTTACCAGCCACATGAGCACTCAATACTTGGCCTGCAAAGCAAAACATGTTCAAACATTTATATATATCTTTATTATGATCATACCAGCAAAATGATCACCCAACATGTTAAAGTATTGTAACCCAAAACACATAGGTGGTCCATCATTAAGATCTATTAATCAGCAATTTATGCACTCAATAATGACAATAATATATAGCTTTTCAAAGATGATAAAGAAAAAACATTATATACCAAAAATTATTACAGTGAAACTTGTCTAAACTGGACCCTCTGAAAACTGGACACCCCTTTAAATTGGCCATTTCAAAAAGTCCCTGAAAAATTCTCTTTAAAGTCTATGTAAACTTTCCTCATAATACCGGCCACCCCTTCAAAACATACACCGGCCACCTTTTGAAAACTTTCCCTTCATTACTCAAGTAATTTAAACCTCTGAATATTGGCTACAGGCAATAAAGTTGTCAACACACAAGTTATAAAACAAATTAAAGAATTTTGAAGCCATACACAAGTAAATTTTAATCATTATATAAACAAGAGGCTCCCAGGAGCCTGAATCGCTCACCTGGTCTTGATGACAACCCTAAGAAGACTTTTGTATAGCTAAATGAGCTGAACATTTAAGCAAGCAACAGCTTTTCTCTATCTGCAATAGTTTTCTTTCTGTAAGCCAAAAACACTATTTTTCGCCTTTAAGGGGCTGTTACCCCTATAAGGGGTCATCCGACAACTTCAACACTATGGAGACTTTTTTTGTAGAGCTAAATGAGCTGAACATTTAAGCAAGCAACAGCTTTTCTCTATCTACAATAGTTTTCATTCTATAGGCCAAAAACATGCAAAAACGCTATTTGTCACCTTTAAGGGGCTGCAACCCCTATAAGAGATCATCTGACAACTTCGACCAAATGAAGACTTTTGTAGAGCTAAACATGCTAAATGAGCAGAACATTTAAGATAGCAACAGTTTTTCTCTATCTGCAATGGTTTTCATTCTACAGGCAATTAGGCAAAAAACACAATTTTTTGCCTTTAAGGGGCTGTTACCCCTATAAGGGGTCATCTGACAACTTCGACCCTATAGAGACTTTTGTAGAGCTAAATGAGCTGAACATTTAAGCAAGCACCAGCTTTTCTTTATCTACAATAGTTTTCATTCTATAGGCCAAAAACATGTAAAAACACTATTTTTCACCTTTAAAGGGCTGCAACCCCTATAAGAGATCATCTGACAACTTCGACCCTATAGAGACTTTTGTAGAGCTAAATGAGCTGAACATTTAAGCAAGCAACAGTTTTTCTCTATCTGCAATAGTTTTCATTCTATAGGCCAAAAATTCTATTTTACGCCTTTAAGGGGCTGTTACCCCTATAAGGGGTCATCTGACAACTTCGACCCTATGGAGACTTTTGTAGAGCTAAATGAGCTGAACATTTAAGCAAGCAACAGCTTTTCTCTATCTACAATAGTTTTCATTCTATAGGCCAAAAACATGCAAAAACACTATTTTTCACCTTTAAGGGGCTGTAACCCCTATAAGGGATCATCTGACAACTTCGACAAAATGGAGACTTTTGAAGAACTTTTGATGCTGAAGCAGTAGGGTGGCATCAGATTTCATCTATCTCTTATACTTTTTGATTTACAAGCCAAAAACAGTAGTCTGACCCCCCCCTGGTCTATTTTTAGTAACGGTGGCCATGTTTTTTGACGGATCAAAAATCGAAACACAAGTTTGGTGCAGGACACCCTAAGGATCATTCATACCAAGTTTCATTAAATTCTGTTCGGTAGTTTCAGAGGAGAAGATTTTTGAAAAATTGTTAACAGACGACGACGACGACAGACGATGACGACGACGACAGACGACGACGACGGAAGTCAAGTGATGGTAGTAGCTCACATGGACCTTCGGTCTAGGTGAGCTAACAATTAATCTAAATATGGTAAATTAGAGAATTATGGAATTATAAATTGCACTTATGTAAATTATTTTGGCATGATTTGTTTATTCAAATCTTTCTATCCAAGCTGATCAAAATATTGTTAGGCCATTTTATCATGTAAATTGGAATAAATGAGCTGAAAATAATTTATGTTATAGTCTTTTGAAATTATTTTTAAACTTGACATGTTTATATTTCAATTTATGCCAGACTGATAAACACATGATAAAGTTTTTTGCTAACTGATGAAGTGAACCAAAAGTGTTGTCCATATTCTAAACCTGAAGGTTCTTTAAATCCTCAATTTGTTAGCTTTATCACAAATCAAATTCAATTTCAAATAAAAATATAAAATAAGTAAACATGGACACCTTCCCAAAAGTATAATACATAAAGAATATATTAAGATTTTTATCATGGGTTGTAACATTGATGGACATTTAGGAGACACTCACAAAACCGGCCACCCCTCTAAACAGGTCATTTTAAATGGTCCCTGTGGTGGCCGTTTAAGAGAAATTTCACTGTACTTTACAAGAGGCTCCCAGGAGCCTGAATCGCTCACCTGACATATGTGCCTGAAGTAAAGGTTATAAGGCAAAATCTATTTAACGTTGAAAGGGTCATAAGATTAATAAGGGGGTCATCTGACAATATGGTGGATCTAAAGGTGCTGATCACTTTTGTTCCCAATAAAAATTTTAAAATCTGTCACCATTTTAGAGTTATTTGCAAAAAACTGCCATTTACCCCTATGTTTTATTTTAGCCACAGCAGCCATGTTTTACAACCAATCAAAAATCCCCACAACAGTTCTATACATCTAATAATAATAAACAATAATACCAAGTTTGGTTCCATTTGGACTGAAAGTGTCAGAGGAGTTAAGGTTTTCAATGTAATGAGGAAATGCTGTTAAAATGCTAAATTTTGACGTTCTAAGGGCAATAACTCCTAAAAGGAAAGGTCCTACAACGTTGACCCCATCACATATTATGTAGATCTTGATGCGCTTAACAATATGCAATTTAAATTTCTCAAATATCTAGTATAGTTTTCAAGATATTGAGCTAAACAGGTGCAAAATTTGCAAAAAATCCACAAAAAGGGCAATAACTCCTACATGGGTCGATGGATTTTCTTCAAAATTTCAGGGTAGGTAGATCTTGAGGTGCTGATCACTTTTACCCATTGCCAGAATTTTGATATCTGTAGCCATTTTTGAGGTATTTCCAAAAAACTGCATTTTACCCCTATGTTCTATTTTTAGCCATGGCGGCCATGTTTTACGACCAATCAAAAATCCCCATATCAGTTCTAAGCACTGAATGCTAATGAACAACCATACCAAGTTTGGTTGCAGTTGGACTTATGGTGTCAGAGGAGTTTACGTTTTAAAAAGTTTACGGACGACGGACGACGGACGCCAAGTGATGACAATAGCTCACATGACCCTTCGGGTCAGGTGAGCTAAAAATGTCAAGATAAATATTCATTATATCTTTTAAAATCTTATCAGCCACTATGCACCCCATATTTGACCAAAAAAGCAAAATACTCTTATCAAATATAAGGTAAACAAATTTATGGTTTAAAACTGAGGGCTTTTCCAGGAAATAAAGAAAGAATGATATAAGATATAAGATATAAGATATAAGATTGTTTATTCCAATTAAGGTCCCTCAAGGGGCATAATAATTTAATACAATGATTTTACATGTATAATTGGATCAAGACAACACAAATATATATATATATATATAGTCTGTTCAGAGCCATACCAGTTTTATATTAATTTAACAATAAATTCTTCTGAGTTCAAAACATTCTTGTATATAATTTCCTATTAGAGTTGTAATATTTATATCTTCATTTGACAACATCCATAAAAATGAAAATAAAAATGAAAAAAAAGAATGTGTCCATGGGACACGGATGCCCCCACTGGACCCAAACAGGAAGTAGATTTCTGACAGGTCTGAATATTGCTTAGAATATACAGTTTATCATACTGATCCATCCTACCAAGTTTCAAAAGATTCTGGTATACAGTTCCTGAAAAAAGCTTGACAGAAATTTTCATATCATGTTCACATATTTTCACATTGGCCTAAGTCCCAAACAGGAAGTAGATGTCGGACAGTTCTGAAAATAGCACATGACATACAGTTTGTCATACTGATCCATCCTACCAAGTTTCAAATCATTCTCATGTAAGTTTCCTGAGAAAAGCTTGACGGAAATTTTCATATCATGTTCACATACTTCAAAGTTGGCCTTTGTCCCAAACAGGAAGTAGATGTCTGACAGGTCTCAAAATTGGTAAGGACGTATAGTTTGTCATACTGAACCATCCTACCAAGTTTCAAATCATTCTCATGTACGGTTCCTGTGAAAAGCTTGACGAAATTTGTTTAAGTGATGTTCACACATTTTCACATTAGCCTAAGTCCAAACAGGAAGTAGATGTCCGTTAGGTCTGAAAATCGCTTAGGACATATAGTTTGTCATACTTAACCATCCTACCAAGTTTCAAATCATTCTCATGTACGGTTCCTGTGAAAAGCTTGACGAAATTTTTTTAAGTCATGTTCACACATTTTCACATTAGCCTAAGTCCAAACAGGAAGTAGATGTCCGTTAGGTCTGAAAATCGCTTAGGACATATAGTTTGTAATACTTAAACATCCTACCAAGTTTCAAATCATTATTGTGTACGGTTCCTGAGAAAAGCTTGACGAAAATTTTCATAGTCATGGTCACATATTTTCACCTTCGCCTAAGTCCCAAACAAAAAGTAGATGTCCGATAGGTCTGCAAATTGCTTAGGACGTACAGTTTGTCATATTGAACAATCCTACCAAGTTTCAAATCATTCTTATTTACGGTTCCTGAGAAAAGCTTGACGGAAGTTTCGTACGGACGGACGTACGGACATGAGTAAAACTTAATGCCCCCCGACATGTCGTCGCGGGGGCATAAAAATGTCCAAGGGGGTTGGAACTCACTTAATTTTTTATTTTCTTGGTGGTGGGTTTAACATGTTTCTACATGCTAAAGAGTTGTTAAAATGATAATTAAAACTCTGGTGGTTGCCCCCTAAATTTGGAGGAGATTTCCAACCCCCCTGTACATTTTTTCCTGGAAAAGCCCTAAGTTGCTCTAGATTTCTATTACAATCTCACTATATGAATTTATTTAGATTTTTTGCTTAGTATATTTGTTGTTTGATGTCATGAAAATATAGGATCGAGGTGAAATTTGTAAGTTTCTAATTGCAGTTATGTTTTTATGTTGTGCACTTTGTTTCATGTCTTTACACTTCAGATCATTATTTACATGCATTCAAAAGCCACATTGGTACATCTTTCCTTTAATGTGAGGAGTGGAACATAACATTTACCTTGTGGTGACATCAACAGATTTACTGATTCTAGCACATCCAGGAAAAGCTCATTACGCCTATACTTGATTCCCTCCCTTCTCCAGCCTATCTGTCCTGTCACCTGGGATGTGATTTGACTCGTCTCTTCCTTGCTCTGAGATTTCACTCCCTGCTGGGTAATGAAAGTTTTGAGTATTCCGACATCTGTGTTTTGTGGGTAGCCAAAATCAAGCAGTTCTGAAAAAAGGTTTGTCAAATTTGTTATAACATGATGGATTACTTATTGATTAATAATGAATATAGTAAGTATGGCCACTCTTCGCATTCCAGAATTTCAGCCTGATTTTGGAACTACTCTAGACTTTACCAGTGTGACCATCCTTTAACTTATGGTCTGTTTATTACCAGTAATAAATGATTTCCGTTAAATTCTGCCATTAACTGGCAAGTCTTTCAATTGGTTAAAAAAGATTCTTGTCTTTTAATGTCTAGTCACATTATCATGGTTACTGCTAAATGTTTGTATCAATTAAACAATGATATCTTATTATCACAAGTTTAAAACCTTACAGAGTTTATTTACAGTGGTGTTCATTAAAGATTTTCTTCTGAGCTTGCAAAGCAACTGAGTTCACTTAAACTTTTGTAACATTTTAGTGTGTAAGCTTCTCTTTATCACAAGCATCTCCTGGCCTTCTCTTTCTTTGTTTTTGCTTTTTTCATTTCAAGAATTTGAAAATTTCAATGCCTGTTTGGTTTTGTTGGTTCTATAAAAGAGATTCTCTCTTAGGTGAAACAAGAAAGTGCATGTTAGTACATATAGTTACCATCTAAAATTTCATAAATTAGTACAAAATTGTTTTTAATATTTTCTTCTGTGATTTTCCCAAAATAAGATTGCATCACTTCAACCATTTTCAGGAGGAACTCAAAAACCATTGAAGCATTAACATTCTGTTTTGTAACGCAAGCAACCCAGATGTTGGATCTCTTGATGTGAAAAAAACTGGTTCTGGCAATATTTGTCACGGGTGATCGAACTTGTTGTCGAGCATGGATGACATTGACTCTGAAAGCATCCACTGCATTCCGTCTGTAAAAGAAAATATAAAAAATAATAAATAAATTTATTTAAGGATGGTAACTATGGAAGGTAATCTCCGCCACCAGTAAAAGTTTTATATTTTAAATTTCATTTTCTGTTTTATTTATTTTAAATTCTTTATTTCTTATTCTACATTTTCTATATTCTATTTTGCCAATTCCATATTCTATTTTTCATATTTTCATTGTATTTCAAATTATATTTCATAAATTTCATGAATTTTATATTCTTCTTGTTATTCTTCATTTTTTATTTTCCAATGTGGCTATTGTTTATTTTATATTCTAATTTTCATAGTGCATTCATCGTTGTTCCTTAAGTTACTCCTTTCTTCATTATCCTATCATCTGAGTTCATCTTAATCCATTCTTTATTCTACTTTGTCGTTCAATTTTCTCGGTTTCCTATTATAGATCTCTTATTTTGCTTAATCATTATTCTAACAAATTCTACATTGTACTGGTGCCGTGGTGGTGGATTTTACACGTTTGTTAAATTAAGACGACAGATGGCACTGCTAACATTATAATGCTGACACGGATCGGATAACTGCGGTGTGAAACAAAATTGAAACAAATCTTTTATTGCTAAAGGTCTAATTTATTGAGATCTTTAAAAAATGAGGAATGTGTTTATGAGACACAGATGTCCACGCACAAGACCCCCTCCCACCCACTCACCTCCCCCCCCCCCCCCAAAAAAAAAGGGAGTAGGAGTCTGAACATGCTGAAGGGTATGAAAATCGCTTACAAATCTGACGGTCAAATTTCAATTTATTTTCATGTTGGAATCCGGAAAAAAGATTAATGCCGAAAATTATCATATCAACCCAGTTCTCAACAGGAAGTAGGAGTCTGACAGGTCAACATGAGTTGGCATTATGATACCAAATTTGGTTTGTATTTTTTTTTTCAGAAAAATTAGCAAATTTTTATACGTACATGTACATGATTAAAACTAAAAGCCCCCTCCCAACATTTCATTACTGGGCATAATAACATATTTTTGTACGGATGTGTAATTATAGTAAAGTGTCACTTAAGGATTGTTAGTTTAAGTAAATTAAATTGTTACTATTTCTGGTCAGGCTAATTTCCATATTGAACTACTTTGGGCACACATCCAAGTGTTACTATTTCTGGTCAGGCTAATTTCTGTATTGAACTACTTTGGGCACACATCCAAGTGTTACTTTATCTGGTCAGGCTAATTTCTGTATTGAACTACTTTGGGCACACATCCAAGTGTTACTATTTCTGGTCAGGCTAATTTCTGTATTGAACTACTTTGGGCACACATCCAAGTGTTACTATTTCTGGTCAGGCTAATTTCTGTATTGAACTACTTTGGGCACACATCCAAGTGTTACTATTTCTGGTCAGGCTAATTTCTGTATTGAACTACTTTGGGCACACATCCAAGTGTTACTTTATCTGGTCAGGCTAATTTCTGTATTGAACTACTTTGGGCACACATCCAAGTGTTACTATTTCTGGTCAGGCTAATTTCTGTATTGAACTACTTTGGGCACACATCCAAGTGTTACTATATCTGGTCAGGCTGATTTCTGTATTGAACTACTTTGGGCACACATCCAAGTGTTACTTTATCTGGTCAGGCTAATTTCTGTATTGAACTACTTTGGGCACACATCCAAGTGTTACTATTTCTGGTCAGGCTAATTTCTGTATTGAACTACTTTGGGCACACATCCAAGTGTTACTATTTCTGGTCAGGCTAATTTCTGTATTGAACTACTTTGGGCACACATCCAAGTGTTACTATTTCTGGTCAGGCTAATTTCTGTATTGAACTACTTTGGGCACACATCCAAGTGTTACTATTTCTGGTCAGGCTAATTTCCATATTGAACTACTTTGGGCACACATCCAAGTGTTACTATTTCTGGTCAGGCTAATTTCTGTATTGAACTACTTTGGGCACACATCCAAGTGTTACTATTTCTGGTCAGGCTAATTTCTGTATTGAACTACTTTGGGCACACATCCAAGTGTTACTATTTCTGGTCAGGCTAATTTCCATATTGAACTACTTTGGGCACACATCCAAGTGTTACTATTTCTGGTCAGGCTAATTTCTGTATTGAACTACTTTGGGCACACATCCAAGTATCTATGTGGGAAAATCAGACTTACTTTTATCATGATGCTGTTTAGTTGAGTTTTACTGACAAGCCTCAGATATATAGTTTGTCAACCCCAATACCAAAGCTTTACAAAGAGGGGTTTCATAGTGTTGCCATTAGTTCTATCCATCGATCCGCTCTTAGTTTCGAATCATTCTTTTATTATGTACATATATATGTATCTTCTATTTTATAATTTGATCTGACTCATTGTTGGGGAGCGGGACATTTATTTGTAAACTGCGGCTCACAGTTAGCGGGTAATTTTAGCGAGTTGCAAATTTCACGATTTGTAGCCAAAAGTGTCTAATTTTAGCGATCATAATTTTTCCCGTGTTCAGAATCGAGCTTGCGTAAATATATATGCACTTACATTTAAGCGATCTTTAATTTTAACGCTGGATTACAAAGACCTCACGAAGAAAGAGAAAATTAGAACCTCGCGCAAATTACGGTATTTCAGGTATAATATTCGTCACATCTGTTAAGAAATATAGTGAGATCTAAGTTTCATAATTTTCAGACGATGCAAAATGGTATTTTAGAAATAAGTCTTTAAATATGTGATGCATTGAAGGAATTTTGATATAGCTTTTAACCTAGAGAGACGGTGGTCTAGTTGTTAATGCGTCGGCTTCTCTCTCTCTCTCTCTCTCTCTTGATCTCTCTCGATAAGAGTAGGCTCAATGGCGGCCGCTACAAAGGCACACTCGCAAACTGCAAACTGGAGAGGGATTAATAAAAGCAATAAGTTTGTTTCCCAATCCGAAATAAATAAAATAGGTTTTTACTAAACTACCCAGGGTGTGACTTAGACATACTAAAACTTTCAGAGAGTGTAATTTTTAACAGAGAAAAGTACAATTACCAATTTGAGAAAATAGTAGTCAATAGTCTAAATATTAACGGTTCACTACTATCTCTCCCATTGTGTTTTTCTTTGTTGAAAACCATGCACTGTATTTCTTCAGGATTATCCTCAGATTTCCGGCGTTAACCGTAAATAAACGAAAGCTTTTTGCGTCCGAAGTAAATAAATATTTTTTTCTATTTAAATATTAAATTCTGTCTAGATTCCAGCGTTAATCGTAGCCGGTAATACCTCATGCCCCCGTTTATTTTCTCCCTGTCCCCGTGACAACCTTCGCCTCCGCCCCACTTTGCAGTTGCATTTCAAAAACGGTTCTTTGGTCATTTTTGAGACAGAGAGAGAATTAAAACTAGAAAAACTGTATGAGCCGCAGCTCACAAATAAATAGCCCCCACCCCCCCAAAAAATTGATCAGATAAAATTTAGAATAGGAGATGCACATCTACATTATGCATGTCACAAAGATTGTGTGTAGGTTTCATAAAAATCCATGAAGGGGTTTTGGAGGAGGTGCAGATAAGAAATGGGCACCCCCATGTAGTCGAATGGCTGAGTCCATGTATTGCTATGGGAAACCCCAAAGTCATTCTCATCAAACTTTCAAATAGTAGGTGAACATCTATATTACATGTATGTTACAAAGATTATGTAAAAGTTTCATGACAATCCATCAAGGGGTTTAGGATGAGTTGTGGATAAGAGATGGGTACCCCCATGTAGTCGAATGGCTAAGTCCATGTTTTGCTATGGGGAAACCCCAAAAATCATTCTGATCAAATTTTAAAATAGTAGATGCACATCTACATTTTGTCACAACAATTGTGTGTAAGTTTCATGAAAATCCATCAAGGGGTTTAAAGGAGGAGTTGCGGATAAGAGATGGGTACCCCCATGTAGGCGAATGGCTAAGTCCATGTTTTGCTATGGGAAACTCCAAAAATCATTCTGATCAAATTTTAAAGTAGTAGTTGCACATCTACATTATGTCACAAAGATTGTGTGTAAGTTTCATGAAAATCCACCAAGGGGTTTAGGAGGAGTTGCGGATAAGAGATGGGTACCCTGAAGTGTAACGGAAGGACGGACTGACACCCCTATCACTATATACAGGGTAAGAAATTCACTGAAAAAGTAACCAGTCCTGAATTTAAGTTCTACCTGTTTTTACTATATAGCTAGTCAAATTTTCATTAATCTTAGCCAGCCCTGCCAAAAATTTACCAGTCTCGGGCTGGCGGTCAGGCTATTATTTCAAACTCTGCTATATCCCCCCCACTTTTTAAGTGGGGGGTATAATAAGATGCATATGTTATTATTGGTAAACTTTCCTACTGAAACTGATTGTTCTACTGTTTACTTATTTACTCTGCTAGAGTCGAAAATACAATGACCGGATCATAGGGTTTGCAGATTGCGCACGATGTTTAGAAGGGAACAAGGAATATCTTTTCATGCTGGGTCTCAAATTAACACCTAATAATTGCTTTTATCGCAATGCATTTAATATTACCCCCCCCCAAAAAATTATTTGATGTACTGAGACAAATAACGGTCGACCAACCTATTATTCCCCGCTTCAAATCTCCATCCCCTAAACAACCTATTTCCACAGATGTTTAGTTGTATGCGGTGATAATATGTTTTCGCTTTTAACCCTGGCTTTGTTTGCATATTATATCCAATGTCACGCGTGCACGTCTCTTCATCGATACAGTATGTCGAGCAAAAAAAAAATATATCGGTTTTTTTTTTCGTTTTACAATTTACTAAGGCCTTATAATTCTCCGATCCGTGTCAGCAAATTGTAAGCAGTGCCATCTGTCGTCATAATTTAACAAATGCGTAAACTGTTTAACTCTGCCATCACACATTTGTTAAATTATCACGGTAGATGGCACTGCTTACATTTATTACATTCAAAGAAGCAAAATGCAGATAAATAAGTAGATAAATATTTTTTTTCTATTTAAATATTAAAGGAGTTTTATATCCTTGAAAAAAAGGTACTAGCAATGCATTTAATATTACCCCTCCAAAAAAATGTATTTGATGTAATGAGACAAATAATGGTCGACCAACCTATTATTCCCCGCTTCAAATCTCCATCCCCTAAACAACCTATCTCCACAGATGTTTAGTTGTATACGGTGATAATATGTTTTCGCTTTTAACCCTGGCTTTGTTTGCATATTATATCCAATGTCACGCATGCACGTCTCTTCATCGTTACAGTATGTTGAGCAAAAAAAAAAAATATATCGTTTTTTTTCGTTTTACAATTTACTAAGGCCTTATGGTTCTCCGATCCGTGTCAGCATATTGTAATCAGTGCCATCTGTCGTCATAATTTAACAAATGCCTAAACTGTTTAACTCTGCCATCACACATTTGTTAAATTATCACGATAAATGGTACCCTTCCCTCAGAATTCCATCAGTTTCTATCATTTCCGTCAATTTTCTGATAGAATTTGATGGAAATTGATGGATTTCCGTCAAGAATTAGACTTTTTGATAGAATACTGATGGAAGTTGATAGAAAAGTTAAAACCAATGGAAAAAATTCCGTCAACACATGCTTGATGGAAAAAATTCTACTATTTCCATTAAAAAACGCAATCTGCTGACGGAAATGATAATAGAAAACTGATGGAAAATTGTCTTCCAATGGAAAGCTGACGGAAAATTGATGGAAAATCATCTTTTGATGGAAAGTTGGCGGAAAATTGATAGAAAATTGATGGAAATTATCTTTCAATTGAAAATTGGCGGAAAATTGATAGAAATAAAGATCATGACGGAAATTGATAGAAAAACTTGATGGAAAAAATCAGTAATGTTATAGTGTGGCGGAAAAACTTGCACTTGCTAAACTATTGATGGAATCTTGATGGAAAGTTTGACCTAAGTGCACTTGATGATGTCATCTATTACATCATCAGTTTTTTAGTCATGATTTTGCTAGCAGAAGATAACATGGTGTCTGTTCAATGAGATAATTTTACAAGATGAAGATACTGTAAGTACACAAATTTTATTCATCTATAGTGCATGTATTTCAGTTGTTGAATTACTTACACAATTTTAACTTCAGAAGTTAAAATTTTGCAATTTTGATGAATTATATCCTTTTAAGATTTAGAAATACATCAAATTGTCTAGCAAAGCAAACACATGAAAAGGGAGTAGGTTTATTCAGTTGCAGTTTTAGATTTTTATCGTACATATAGAAAATCATTTATTAAAAGTATTTAGTTATTCCATATTTCCCTCTATTCCCCCATTTATCAATACATGGCAGGTAATAATATTTTATTTCCAAAGTATAGACAAATGTAATTATGCTATACCTGGATGGGTAGAAGTTGTAAATGATCATGCCCATAACAATACACTAAAGTCAACATAAGCTCTGTATGACTGCAAAACTTCTTTGTGTAGATTGAGGTATGATATTTTGCAGAACTTTCATGTATTATGCTTTCTTTAATAGCAAATTGTCTGTTTTCTAATATAAAAAAATAAAAACAATGCTAATTTACTCTTCTATTTCACAGAAAATTTACAATACATGAATAATTTAATTTAAATTTTCAAATTTTAGGTACACATCCTAGGTCAAGGCTATTGGCCTACTTTTTCAGCCATGATTGGTCAGATGGAAATATTTCTGTCAGTTTCCATTCTTTTCTATCAGAGAAAAAAGCTAACTTTCCACTGAGATTCCATCAATTTCCATCAAGATTCCGTCAACTTTCCATCAAGATTCCGTCAATTTTCCATCAAGATTCCGTCAAGATTCCATCAAGTTTCCACCAAGATTCCGTCAACTTTCTATCAATTTCCATCAATTTTCCATCAAGTTTCCATCAATATTTTCCCCTACTTTTTTCCATCAGTTTCCGTCAAACAAAATTTTTGATGGAAAAACAGTGCCAATACTCCATCAACTTCCATCAACCTGATGGAAATTGATAGAATTTAGTGATGGAAATTTGACGGAATTCTGATGGAAATCTGAGGGAAGGGTACTGCTTACATTTATTACATTTTAAGAAGCAAAATGCGAATTAGAAAAGCAAGAAATAGGAATGTTTACATATCATTTATACAAACGAAGATGACGAATAGAATAAAGAATGAATTTATTTTATTATTAAAATCAAAAAATAAGAACAAAGAATAATGAGGAAAAGGAAGAGGAACAAAGATGAATGGCATATCATCTATAAGGGGTCATCTGACAACTTTGACCCTATCAAGACTTTTGCAGAGCTAAATGAGCTGAACATTTAAGCAAGACACAGCTTTTCTCTATCTGCAATAGATTTCATTCTATAGGCCAAGAACACTATTTTATTATCTGAAAACTTCGACCCTATAGAGATTTTTCTTCAGCTTAATGAGCTGAACATTTATATTATGCAAGCAACAGCTTTTCTCTATCTGCAATAGTTTTCATTCTATAAGCCAAAAACATGAAAAAACGCTATTTTTCACCTTTATGGGGCTGTAACCCCTATAAGGGATCATCTGACAACTTGACCAAATAGAGACTTTTGATACTGAAGCAGTAGGGTGGCATTTGATTTCATCTACATGTATCTCTTATACTTTTTGATTTACAAGCCACAAACAGTAGTCTGACCACTCTGGTCTATTTTTAGTAATGGCAGCCATGTTTTTTTGACAGATCAAAAATCAAAACACAAGTTTGGTGCAGGACACCCTAAGGATCATTCATACCAAGTTTCATTATATTCTGTTCAGTAGTTTCAGAGGAGAAGATTTTTGAAAAATTGTTAACGGACGACAGATGACAACAGACGCCAAGTGATGAAAATAGCTCACATGGACCTTTGGTCCAGGTGAGCTAAAAATTGAATTCAATATTGAAATAAGAAAACCTAAAAAAATTTGCCAATGTTTACAATGTATTTTCAACTAGATAAATTAACTCAACTAGCTCAACTAACCCCATGCATGCATGGGGTAAGTTCAGCTTAGTCCATGCATGCATGGGGTTAGTGGAACTTAGCTCACACATTTGAGCTAGTTAACTAAGCTGTATATACATGTATATAAGGGAAGAGAATTTTGATTTAACAATATCTTGAAAAATATTTTGAAAGTCAGAAAATGAATTATTCAAAAGAGACTATCAAAAATATTTAAAATTTATGAAAAAACATTGCTAACGTTTGATTATAAACATTGATCAAAGTGTATAAGTTTTGTTATTTTCAAATGAACTCCAGTTTTATTTAATTCCTTGTTTATAGCATATCCAAATCAATCGTTTATACACGCGTTTTGGTATTTGTAATTAAACATTATCATCATGATCATGATTATATTAAATGATTAAATGATCAAAGAATAATTCTTTATACAGTTTTTAACTCTTCATTTTGCTAATTTACAACATTTCTAACAAGAGGCTCCCAGGAGCCTGAATCGCTCACCTGGTCTTGATGTCAACCCTATGATATGTATGAAGAACTTTGTAAAGCTAAATAAACTGAACATTTAAGCAAGCAACAGCTTTTTCTCTTTCAGCAATAGTTTTCATTCTGTAGGCCAAAATGTGAAACATGTTATTTTAAGGGCTGTCTGACAACTCTGACTCTATAAAGACCTTTGTTGAGAGCTTAATGAACTGAACATTAAAGCAAGCAACCAATTTTCTTTTTCTGCTATAGTTATCATTATATAAGCCAAAAACATGAAAACATGTTAATTTAGGGGCTGTAACCCCTATAAGGGGTCACCTGACAACTTTGACCCAATGAAGACTTTTGTAGAGCTTAATGATTTGAACATTTAAGCAAGCAACAGCTTTTCTCTATCAGTCAGGGGCACTACTTAAATCAGTGATTTTTAAATCACTTATTCAAGTAGCATTTCAAAATGCTAAAGGTATTTCCAAAAATCTAAATTTACAAAAGAACAGTTTAAGAAAATTTATATTAATTAATAAATATTGAAAAAAAATTTAACAAGCTTCTTTAAAATTACAAAATTATAGATTTTGCTGCCACCAGTGACCTGTTATCAGTATTTCCCCAAAATATGTGATTTTCTGATAAAAGAAAGACCAAATGTAACAACCCATTACTTCACTTTCTGAATTTTCCCAGCTGTGGCAATAATTTTCCCATTAACTTCAATATCTTAGGTTTCTGTTTATGTAATTAATTACCCATGTTCGCGATCAAAATCTTCATGTTCGCGATGCCTGAAGATAGCAGGGGTTACCTAACAAAATGTTACTTAAAAAGGTGATTTTTTAAAGGTAAAAATTAATATGATACTTAAACAAGTGATTTGGAGGGTAATTATCCAAAATTCAGTTCAGGGTCATGTCCTATAGCTAGCTGCCATGACTGGACATTCCATTATCTAGACAGGGGTGTGTTCTATCTTTAATTATACAATAAGACTCAGACTTCTCTCCATAACATTTAAAATGAAGAACATTATAATAAAATCACTGTTATAAGTAGTTCATTTGTAATACTCGAACAAGTGATTTTAAAAGAGAGGTAACTCTAGCTTTGAAAGGAAAATAACTTTATAATACTTAAACAAGTGATTAAAAAATCACTGATTTAAGTAAGGCCCCTGACTGTCTATCTGCAATAGTTTTCATTATACAGACCAAACACACTATATTTCACCTTTAAGGGGCTGTAACCCCTATATGGGGTCATCTGATAACTTTGACTCTATGGACACTTTTGTAGAGCTAATTGAGCTGAACATTAAAGCAAGCAACAGCTTTTCTTTATCTGCAATAGTTTTCATTCTACAGACCAAAAACACTATTTTTCGACTTTTAGGGGCTGTAACCCCTATAAGGGGTCATCTGACAACTTCCACTCTATGGACACTTATGTAGAGCTAATTGAGCTGAACATTAAAGCAAGCAACTGCTTTTCTCTATCTGCAAAAGTTTTCATTCTACAGGCCAAAAACACTATTTTTTGCTTTAAAGGGGCTGTAACCCCTATAAGGGGTCACCTGACAACTTTGACCCAATGAAGACTTTTGTAGAGCTTAATGATTTGAACTTTTAAGAAAGCAACAGCTTTACTCTATCTGCAATAGTTTTCATTCTACAGACTAAAAACACTATATTTCACCTTTAACATGTTTAAGGGGCTGTAACCCCTATATGGGGTCATCTGATAACTTTGACTCTATGGACACTTTTGTAGAGCTAATTGAGCTGAACATTAAAGCAAGCAACAGCTTTTCTTTATCTGCAATAGTATTCATTCTATAGACCAAAAACACTATTTTTAGACTTAAAAGGGCTGTAACCCCTATAAGGGGTCATCTGACAACTTCCACTCTACGGACACTTTTGTAGAGCTAATTGAGCTGAACATTTAAGCAAGCAATAGCTTTTCTCTATCTGTAATAGTTTTCATTTAAGAAGCCAAAAACATGAAAAAATGCTATTTTTCACCTTTAAGGGGCTGTAACTCCTATAAAGGGTCATCTGAGAACTTCGACTCAATGAACACATTTGTAGAGCTTTTGATGCTGAAGCAGAGGCGTGGCATCAGATTTCATCTATCTCTTATACTTTTTGATACAAGCCAAAAACAGTAGTCTGACCCCCCTGGTCTATTTTTAGTAACGGTGGCCATGTTTTTTGACGGATCAATAATCGAAACACAAGTTTGGTGCAGGACACCCTTAGGATCAATCATACCAAGTTTCATTGAATTCTGTCCAGTAGTTTCAGAGGAGAAGATTTTTGAACAATTGTCAACGGACGACGACGAGGACGACGACGACGACGACAACGAGGGACACCAAGTGATGGCAATAGCTCACCTGGACCCTTTGGTCCAGGTGAGCTAATAAAAAAAATAATCTTTCTAATTTTCAATATTTTGATTTAAAGTATCAATTAAATTGAATTTATTCTTTGGTGGATTTGTCAGTATCACCAAAGTCTCGCATTGTAAGAAAACATGAGATTTCACAAGATCCCATTCCTTTTGATCTAATTCCTTGACTTACCCAATGTCATCTCTATACACCCTGGAGATCAGGACTTCACCTTTATGGTTATATATAAACAAACCACCAATCATTTTGTATTCTTTATATTATCTGTAAAAGAAACACAGAAAGAAAATCTGTCAAATAAACTAGAGGCTCCCAGGAGCCTGAATCGCTCACCTGATCTCTTATGCTAAAGCCTCTTACCTACATGTAGTGTGCAACATGGTCTACATGTACTTGGTAAGTAACATTAAAGAGATTAGGTAGGATAGAAAACACTTTTAAGACCAAGAATACAATGTTACAATTGCAATGCTAACTTATAATTCCTCTAACTCTTATGGCTTTTAAGATTAAGTCCAAAAACTGTGAAAATGGTCAATTTTGACGATTAAGGGGAAATAACTCCTATAATGAGTCATCCGACAACTTTGACTGAATGGAGAGTTTTGTAGAGCTTTTGATGCTGAAGATGGATAGAAGAAAATGAGATGTGGAATAAGTGTACGCGACACAACCTACATTATAAACGTATATTTAAATATCCACAATGGAAAACAGCCAGCAGCCTTCAATGTGACCAGCGGTCGCTGCTCGCTGTTTTTCAATTGGCCCCGGATTGAAAATAAAATACATATGCATGATATGATTCAAGCCCAATCCCAAAGTGCATTGAAAGACCCTCTTCTTGACAAAAAAACAATTAACAAAAATTCGACTAAATACAAACATAAGCTTTGATAAAGATTCCTGGCTTAGGACAGGCACATTAAAATGTGGCGGGGTTAAACTAGTTTTTTGGCGCCAACCTTCCCCCTAATGATAATCAATAACAAAGCACAAACTAACACACAGTAAAAATCAAATCGATAGAAGTTCAATTCAACAAGAGAGTATCTGAGACAAAAGGACAACAGGTAATTAACAGGACGTAAAGATACTCTCTTGAGAACACTCAAAGTTACTGACAGCTAGCTAAGAAGCATCCATCGACTGATGTAAAAAAATCAAGTATGTCGATTTTAAATCCGACACAACACGTCAAACACTTGATTTGATGATGATGGTTGCTTCGGATTTTCTCTATCTCTTATACTTTTTGAGCTATAAGCTAAAAACTATGGTCTGACCCCCCTGTTCTATTTTTAGTAGCGGCGTCCATGTTGGTTGGTCGACATTCACAAATAATTTCACAAACTTGGTAGAGGACATCCTAAAGATCAAGTGTACAAAGTTTCAAAGCAATTAATCCCACCAGTGGTTTCAGAGAAGAAGATTTTTAAAAATCAGTTAAAATTGATAGAAAAATCAGTTAAAGGGGGATAACTCTTAAACGGTTGATCTGACAATTTTGACCCTGATATCATTTTTGTAGATCTTAATGAGCTGAACAATTTTGCAATGCTAACTTTTCCTCTAGCACTTACACATGTTACAGTTTTCAATATAAAGTCCAAAAACTGTGAAAATGGTCAATTTTGACAATTGAGGGGAAATAACTCCTATAAGGAGTCGTCCCACAACTTTGACTCAATGGAGAGTTTTGTAAAGCTTTTGATGCTGAAGATGGATGGTTGCTTCGGATTTTCTCTATCTCTTATACTTTTTGAGCTATAAGCTAAAAACTATGGTCTGACCCCCTGTTCTATTTTTAGTAGCGGCGGCCATGTTGGTTGGTCCACATTCACAAATTTCACAAACATGGTAGAGGACATCCTAAAGATCAAGTGTACAAAGTTTCAAAGCAATCCCACCAGTGGTTTCAGAGAAGAAGATGTTTGAAGAAAAGTTAACGGACGGACGACGGAAGACAGACGACAGACGACGGACGACAGACGGACGGACGCTTAACGATGACAATAGCTCACATTACCCTTCGGGTCAGGTGAGCTAAAAATGGCTGGATTTTGTTAAACAGGAAGTACATGTAGGTGAGTGAGAGAATTGAAATCAGATCCAACATTATGGGACCCCACCCTGATGCTGAATACAAACAAGAGGCTCCCAGGAGCCTGAATGGCTCACCTGGTCTTGATATCAACCTATGATGAACTTTGTAGTGCTTAATAAGCTGAATATTTAAGCAAGCAATAGCTTTTCTCTTTCAGCAATAGTTTTCATTCTGTAGGCCAAAATCGTGCAAAATGTTATTTTAAGGGCCATCTAAACACTTTGACTCTATAGAGACTTTTGTTAAGAGCTTTTGTAAAGCTAAATGAGCTTAACATTTAAGCAAGCAACAGCTTTTCTCTATCTGCAATAGATTTAATTCTATAGGCAAATAAAAATAAAAAGCTACGCCGAGCGCAGCATGATACGACCGCAACAAGTTTAACCCTGTATGTTGGAGGCCTCATATGGATAGTACATTGCTTTGGTCACATGAAGCCCATGGTGGACTTACAAAGCTTTTTGACACATGCATCCTGTGGTGGACTTAAAAATGCATTTTTGACACATATATATTTACATCAACATCTAATACAAAAATCCTTATTTATATACATATAATAACTACAACTTAATTTTAAGTATAAAACTATTTGCCTTGACAAACTTTTAAAATTGGTGTTTTTGGTCCCTTTGACCCCTAATTTCTCGAAACCGGTAAGAGATATTGCAAATCTGATTGAAAACCGCAGCCAGGGATTTTCACAAGGATTCCAATGAAAAAAAGATTTTGAAAATCGGACCAAAAATACCCCCCTGTTCTATTTTTAGCAACGGCGGCCATGTTGGTTGGTCGACATGTATATAATTCACAAACTTGGTAGAGGACATCCTAAAGGTCATGTATACTAAGTATCAATGCAATCCCTTCAGTGGTTTTAGAGAAGAAGATTTTTGAAAATCAGTGTAAATTAATGGAAAAAAACAGTTAAAGGGGAATAACTCTTAAACGGCTGATCTGACAATTTAGACCCTGAAATCATTTTTGTAGATCTCAATGAGCTGAACAATTCTGCAATGCTAACTTTTCCTCTAGCTTTAAAAGTTTTCAAGATATAGTCCAAAAACTGCAAAAATGGTCAATTTTGATGATTAAAGGGCAATAACTCCTATAAGGAGTCGTTTCACAACTTCGACTCAATGGAGAGATTTGTAGAGCTTTTGATGCTGAACAAGGAAGGTTGCTTCGGATTGTCTCTTTCTCTTATACTTTTTGAGTTATAAGCCAAAAACAATGGTCTGACCCCCCTGTTCTATTTTTAGCAACGGCGGCCATGTTGGTTGGTCGACATGTATATAATTCACAAACTTGGTAGAAGACATCCTAAAGATCATGCATACCAAGTATCAATGAAATCCCTTCAGTGGTTTCAGAGAAGAAGATCTTTGAAGAAAAGTTAACGGACGACGGACGACAGACGGACGGACGACGGACGCTTAACGATGACAATAGCTCACATGACCCTTCGGGTCAGGTGAGCTAAAAACCACTATTTTTCGCCTTTTAGGGGCTGTAACCCCTATAAGGGGTCATCTGACAACTTTGACCCTATGGACACTTTGGTAGAGCTAAATGAGCTGAACATTTTAGAAAGCAACAGCTTTTCTCTATCTGCAATAGTTTTCATTCTTTAAGCCAAAAACATGAAAAAATGCTATTTTTCACCTTTAAAGGATCATCTACAATAGTTTTCATTCTATAGGCCAAAAACATGCAAAAACGCAATTTTTCACCTTTAAGGGGCTGTTACCCCTATAAGGGATCATCTGACATTTTCGACCAAATGGAGACTTTTGTAAAACTTTTGATGCTGAAGCAGCGGAGTATCATCAGATTTCATCTTTCTCTTATACTTTTTTAGTTACAAGCCAAAAACAGTACTTTGACACCCCCCTGGTCTATTTTTAGTAACGGTGGCCATGTTTTTTGACGGATCGAAAATCAAAACAAAAGTTTGGTGCAGGACACCCAAAGGATCATTCATACCAAGTTTCATTAAATTCTGTTCAGTAGTTTCAGAGAAGAAGACTTTTGAAAAATTGTTAACGGACGACAGACGATGACGGACGCCAAGTGATGGTAATAGCTCACCTGGACCGAGGTCCAGGTGAGCTAAAAATGATATCAAGTGGCTATGATAAGTAGTATCCCGGATTTTCACTCCGTGAAATAGAGCCAAAAATCAATGTTATCTTCAATAAGACTGCTACAGTAGTATAGGTGCCTCTTGTGTCATAGCTTTCATGGTTTTAAGAAATAACTGTCAAAGTGGCCAGATTTGGCCTTGGTTTAACAGGTACCCAGTTTTAATTTCATACCCTGTGACAAGCAATCTGGTTTTCTGTTAAAATTTCATAAACTAAAATTTTGATCTGCTCCATTATGACTGCATTCCCAAACAAAGAGGGGGCCGATGGGTTGATTTCATTCTCTATTAAATGTATTATTGGCAATTTTTATTTTCCGTGAATTGTGATTTGTTGAAATATTTTTCAGTGCATTGTGATTGGATATTGCATGTGAACTGTTCTCAGCAAAGTATTACATGTATGTCCAAGATTCGTTTTAGGCATGCTTTACAGTAATACAGTCAAACTTTTATCCGTGATCAAAAATTTAGCCATGTTTCAGTGTTTCCTTATTTGCATTTTTTTAAATCTTCATGATTCGTGATCAGGACCCCCAACAAATATGTCAAGGGAGGTACATAATTGTAGCTAAAACTGAACACGCTGAAGTGTAGCGAATAGACCTTTTCACGGTTATTGGAGCCATATTGGATAGGGGGCAAAAACACAGGAAAATGTCATGAAAAAAGCTGTATTGCTTAGCAACACACATATATTTTCCTGATTTTGTATATTATTCTCTCCTCCTTTCAAAAAATATGCCCCCTATCCAATATCGGTACCTCGAATTATCGAAAACCTCTGTATTTACCGAAAACCATACTGGATTTACCGAAAACCAAATAAATATGTCCGAAAACCTATCTGAAATGCTATTAAAATGTTATTTCTGTTTTTAAAACTGATTTATTTAGAACACCTACCTGTTTTTGTTCCGTTATTTTTTTAAGAAAACAAAATATTGGATGATTCAGTTGCTCCTCTATGTTGTTGACGTAAGGTGTAAATAAATCAATTTGGTGATGGGCTAATTATATTTTTTAGTATTTTATTTGAAAATCTTTTATATGATAAAACCAATACTTACTACACAAATATTTGTTATATAATTTACACTATAGTTTACAGTTGAGAAATGCAAAGTGGTCACCCTTTCTTTGATTCCATTATAATTTGTACGATTCATGAGTAGTGCAGTAAAAAGAAATTTATTTTATATTAATCTAGATATCATTATTTCCATGCTGTTCAAAGTACTGGAATAGACTGCATAATCCTGTAGTATCAGACAAACTCTTATCAGAAGCTCTTGCAGAAAACTTTAACATGATAGCAAAAAATCAAAATTGTTGGTTAAAATCCATCAATACAATTCTAGATCACTGTTCATCATTTTCCCAAAATTTAAGTATCCATTGCCCAGCTTTAATCAAACCATCTCAACTGTTCAAGATTACAAAGTATTTTAAGTCTATGTTTGAAAAAACATGGGCCAGGCTATTAGATAAGAATGAAAAATTAAGATCATACAAACTATTCAAAAACATTTTTAAATTAGAGAAATATTTAACAATTATTGGAAATGACAGTGAGAGATTCAACCTTACTCGTTTTAGAACAAGTTGTCATAATTTACATATTGAGACTGGCAGATATACTATTCCAAAAACACCTATAGAAAATAGAGTTTGCAAACATTGCCCGTATAATGTAGTTGAGGATGAGCAACACTTATTATTATTCTGTTCTAAATATGATGCCATCCGTGCTGATTTTATATATAGATGTTATAACAAGAACATTTTGTCTAATTCCAGTTTCAGTCAAAAATTTATCTGGTTACTAAGCAATGAAGACACATTTATCTGTAAAAGCATTGCAAAATTTATTAATTTATGTTTCCAACTAAGATCTTGTGCATGTACAAAGCATTGATATATTACACTGTCAATGTCATTGTATTAAACTTGATATTTATATATATATATATATATATTATTTGTATACTATAGCATACATTGTACTTAGTAAAAGGACTGTGGTTGTCTCCCTTGGACTATCGTTTTATTTTTAAGTGTGTAACTGTTCTCATCTGTTTTATTTGGTATAATTTACTATTGTTTATATTTGCTTTTTTTCTAGTCATGTTCATTAATAATGAGCTTTCTTCAAACTAGAATACTGACAAAGTCAGAAAGGGCCCCGCGGCAAAATATCTAAGTGTTTTCAAAATCATACGAACTTTAATTATAACCACTAAGGCATGTTCCATGGAATGCATATGAAACTAGAGATCTGTATTGTTAATAGCCTTTGAGTTTTATTGTTCACCAAGTCCAATTCTCAAAATCTGTGATTTTCGATAAAAAATGAAGTTTTTTCCAAAAATATTAATCAGATTTGCACGAAATTTTAATATGCAAATCAGGACATGCTACTTAGCAGCTGAACAAAGTTTCAGAACTGTTTCGTTTACAGTTTTTGAGTTTTAGTGTTCACAAAGTCCAATTCTCAAAATCTGTGATTTTCGTTAAAAAATGAAGTTTTTTCCAAAAATATTAATCAGATTTGCACGAAATTTTAATATGCACATCATGACATGCTACTTAGCAGCTGTGCAAAGTTTCAGAACTGTATTGTTAACAGTTTTGGAGTTTTAGTATTCACAAAGTCCAATTCTCAAAATCTGTGATTTTCGATAAAAAATGAAGATTTTTTACAAAAATTTTAATCAGATTTGCACAAAATTTTAATATGCACATCATGACATGCTTCTTAGCAGCTGTGCAAAGTTTCAGAACTGTGGTGTTAATAGTTTTTGAGTTTTGGTGTTCACAAGAATTGTTGACGGACAGACAGACGGACAGACGGACGGACAGACGGACGGACAAAGTGAAAACTATAGGGCGTCCGCATCTTCGATGCGGGGCCCTAATAAAATAATCTGAATCTGAATCTAAAAAGACACTGATAAACAAAATAGGTTCCAATCAAGTAATAACTCATTTTTTAATCATTATTGCACACTTGAACCATGTTTTATTGTGGTTTTTCGGATTATTATTACTGGTTTTCAGTAAATCGTTCTGGTTTTCGATAATTCACCTGGTTTTCGGTAATTCGTGCTACCCATCCAATATGGCACAGATAACCGTGAAAGGGTCTGTTCCAACCAGTACCCAGGGGGGAGGGGGGTGTTACTCCCTATATACCAATATACGGGATGTGCGTTTTTTATGGGTCCATTTTTCACAATATTTCACATAGATTTGGGTATCATTTTTTTAAGCAGTACACATAGATTTGGTACCCATTTTTGTTGATGTCTTACATAAGCATGGGAGTCAAAACAGAAAAGGTGCCATAGACTTGGGCCTTTTGTGTTTTGGGGATACTTAACAAAGTTAAGATGTCATTCTAAGTAAGCAAGATACTTTTAATTTATCTCATAAGGCTCTAATAAATGAAAAAAAAAACTTAATTGACTTTTATAGATATGAGTATTGTTTTGCTAATCACATAGATTTGGGTATGTTTTTGACGATTTTCTGACATAGATTCCGGTACCGATAACAATCTACAATATGCACACCCCCGTCATAAAACACCAGAGTACCCCCCCCCCGGGCCAGTACCTCCCCATGGTGCAACTCAACATGCTGATTGCACCGGACAGAAATAATGGTAGTCATGAAATTAAATTGATACGCCCACCGTCGGACTCGCACTATAGGGCATTCTACATCAATTATCATGAAACAAGTTGATTTAAATTTGGTGTATACATTCTTTTCGTGTTTCTTCAACAATATATTTTCTTGATTTGTTATTTAGTAAGGCATACCGATCAAAATTATCACTAAACATTACTAATGAGGAGATCGAAGTTGTTCAAAGTCACTTCCGGTTTTCAAATAAAAAATAAAAGCGGGACCAAAGACCGAAACGATTTGTTTTTAAAAAGTGAGAAACGACAAATCCAACCACAGTAAAAAATAAAAATCCCCCTGGGCAGAGACTGTATATAAAGTCTCTGCCTGGGGATTTTTATTTTTTTACTGTACACAAGCCCCTGTGATCCAACTGTCTTTTATATTATGATATGCTCTTTTAATGTACGAACAACGATCATTAAGACTCTTGGTCGCTCTTGGGTTGGTTGTATTAAAGAAATTTTCAAATATTTGAATCTAGAATAACGCGAATGATCCAAGTCCTATCCGTCTTCGCATACTTCGGCGGGACAGCGACTACAAGGAGCAAAATATAACGACTGTGTTATTCGGGTTAAATCAGAATTGTTATCGTCAAAATCGTGAAATTTAATTATTAAATTTTATTTAGTTTTCATTTTTAGTGAAAAATATACCAAGCAATTATTTGTATTTGATCTAATTCCTTGAATATACTGACACAAACTTTATTATTAACAATGTTAAAACTAACCTAATTATAGAATTCAAATTTATCAGTATTTGGAAAAAAATCTCTATGATACGAGATGTACATATATTGGACTTGAAACCAAACGGATAGAATTCGTGAAATAGTGAAAATGAAACTGAAGTACTCCTTCTATTCTGAGATAAACTCAATTAACAGACGAGTGTGCAAATTAAGTGTCCAACCTCACCTGCTCAATTAATTAGTTAAGATTTTCTCAATTCTACTACGGAATTAATTGTAACTTGTATATATGTTCCAGACCGTACAGGTATTCAGACCGTACGCGTACGGTCCGGACCGTACGAGTATACCTATACGGTCCGACCGTACGCGTACGGTCCGACCTCCGACCGTAAAAGTATACCCGTATGGTCTAAAACGAGCTGGACCATACGAGGGGCTCCCGCAGGGTTAAAATCGACCTGCGACCTCGGGCCATTTTAGAGCCGACTTCCGACCTAGAGGCTTTTAAAAACGACCTACGACCTTGTATTCATGGAAAAATCGACCTCCGACTTTTCCTATTTTAAAAACGACCTCCTTGGGTCTCCTTGTTTAGCAGGACTTACAGCGGTTTCTCAATTTAAATTACTCGACCGTTGCTTAACGGCGAACGTACTATAGTAATTTGGTTATCAGATATATCTAGAGTAATCGGAATATCCTCGTTGCGTATTGGGTAGTGGATGTAAAACACCGACATTGCCGCGCGGAAACTGGTTTCCTTCATCGTATTTCTATTTCTGTAAAGATCCCTTTTTATGGATTCTTACAAGTACCAGTTTTAAACTTTAAAAGCGGAACGATTTGAATACTCATGTCACTCATGGCAGCAACCGTGCTTTTTTTAGACTGTTGCTGCCAACTTTTTTTGTTTGGGTCGGAAGAGAAAGTGGCTCAACAGTGGTGGCACAGACTACCACTTGCGAATATCCGGTCTATTTCATCATTGGACTTAAAAAAAAAACAATCTTAAGCAAAACAAAGGTTACAACAATAGCCATAGGGGTGGACAAGAGCAAATGCGAGGTGAGGGAAATATTCATAACAAAAAGAAAACCCAAAACCCAAACTGGTACCAAGATTCCAGAAAAGACCTACCTTATAGCGGACGATGAGGATTGGAATTTATGGAGGGACTGTTTGGCAGTAGACTCAGACAACTATGAACTTAAAGGTATTCTTGAAACTTCGTACCCTAATTTCTCACAAACATGTTTGCCAATTGTCAAAGGCGGATCTAGGACCGGCGTACCGGGCGCGCCCCCCACGTTTGACAGAAAAATTTGGTTAAGTACTGTATGAAACAAGAGGTCCCAGAAGTTTTTTTTATAATTGCGCGCCCCTGGTTAGAAAGTTTTTGGATCCGCCACAGATAATGAGATTTTATTGGCAACAATTGGGTCAGTTGGCAATGAACCAGGTGAAAATGTCGCATAACATAAAAAAAACTATACATGACGGACCATGACGACGTTTTCATGCCCGTAACGTACATAGGGAGGGGTTGCAAGGATGCGTACGTGAACAGGCACCCCCTTTGGTCCCCTATATATTTTTTCAAATTTATAGGGGATACCTAAATTTCAGAAATTAGCATTCCCTTTTCTACATTCGCACCCCCGATTGATAAATCATTTGTTCAAGCCTTGTTTCCAATTTTATTACTAGATGCCTGCTTTGTTTCAAGTTCTAAAGACAGTGGTAATTTATAACCCATTGGCACATCTTTTATTTCAAAATTACTACCAATTGATATGGCGCTGGATCGATACCAAAATCAACATCAAAATTTCCGTCAAGCTTTTCTCAGAAACTGTACATAGGAATGATTTGAAAATTAGTAGGATGGTTCAGTATGACACACAATGCGTCCTAAGCGACTTTCAGACATGTCGGACTTTTTTACGATGGCCCGATCTGAAATTGTACTTTTCAGACATACAAATTTCCGTCAAGCTTTTCTTAGAAACCGTACATGGAAACGGTTTGGATCGTTACCCTGTGCCTACAGTTTTACAATATGGACAACAACTTTTGCCATCATCAAAAGAAACAGTTAAAAGAAAAACTGACACCGGTTTCCATTACTTTACACCCCGTTCATCTTTTTACCCACTACCCGATGAAGCAACAAATTTCACTTCTATGGAATTTCCCAAAAAAAATCTAACAACAAAAAAAGGCTTTAACTGATGGCGAAAGGGAGATACTGATAAACTTTAGGCGAGATTATTGTCAATCAGTCCGGCAGAAAACTGTTCGGCAACAGTTCACTATGTACAACCCTGGAACCCTTCCTTTAAACTGTTATGAGGAAGATGCGACTGAAAGCAATGCAGAGCATATTGAAGTCTTGGACTTTTTAAGTGTCTCAACAGAAAACGCAACTGGATCCGAAGTTTTATATCAGGAAGGAGACCTCGTTATTGTTAATCCTCGATTTTACCCAAATGCTGCTACTAAAAACATTGTACTAGGATTGGTAATGAACAGAGTTTCTAGCGATCAAGTGTCAAATGTCAATGTACTAGAACAAGATTCAGAAAGCTGCTACAAGTTTGTGCATGATAAATCGTTCCTAGATCACGATAAAATTTCCAAGGATTGAATAATAAGGACGGTTATCAATTCTGAATATACGAAAGCTGACGGAGAAGAAGAAGACTACTAACTGTTCGAAGATGCATTCAATTCTATTCTTGACGAGTGTCAGTTACTCTATGATTTTAACGAATCAGATGAAGAGATAATCGAACAAGACGAAAGATCTACTGTACGATTACATGAAAGAAAGTCCGAGAATTACGTTCTGTCAAGCAGCAAATCAAGATCGGGTAGAATCGTTGGCTGGTGACTCGATAGATTAGGATGGTGAATATAGCTATTGAACATGATTGGCTTCCGATTTTAGCTGAAAGGGGTGGGATATAGCATACGACTAACTGTCTGTCAGGATTGGGATTATTTTATATCAGGGAACTAATTAATACGTCCCTGTTTACATGAAACACTAACTTACATAATTTGTATCTAATTTTGTATTTGTGTAGCTAAACTAAAAAAAATCAATTTTTCTTATTTTTATGCATAAGATATTCACCAGTTTGGCTCTATGAAAATATTAAGATAAAATGTAATCAAAAGATTGAAATATGTCTTTCTCACAAACGAAATATATTTCCAGTGCTGTTTCATCTTTCATATGATATATGCGTGCATGCATTTTATTCCTGAAGTGGCCACAAAATCAAAAGTCAACCCCTTCCTAAGTTCACATTTTTTAAAAGTATTTGTAACTTACAGTTAAATTACCGGTAATACTGGGTAACTGATCCTTTACATCTTTCTTCCAACTTGAAAAAATGTGACCTGCGACCTCATTGCTATTAAAAACGACCTGCGACTTGCAAATTTGCACTAAAATCGACCTTACGACCTTACCCCATTTTTTAATGCGACCTTGCGACCTGAGGGGGGTACCCTGTGGGAGCCCCATACGAGTATTCAGACCATTTAGGTATTTCTTAAAGTTGGCATTTTATTCATATAATATTATGAAAAAATATTGTATTTTCAAACTCAAAAATATTGTAATTTACAATGTGTTGCATTACAATTGTATAAGTAAACAGAAAAAATAGGGGAACTAAAAAACGAAAAGAGGGAAACAAAACTTAAAATAATAAGAAGAACAACAAAATAAAAACAAAATTCAGAATTTTTGAATAAACCTAAAATATAGAAAGGCAGTAGATGAGGGAATTGGGAAATGTGATGTTGAATATTGGTAGAATGTGTTTGTTTTTATTATCTGCTTAACCGGTATATAGGGATAGACTTCGTGATGATTCAAGGGGATGACGACGCATAATATAAAAAGATACGAGTTCTATGGAACATTTTTTTCTAACAAGTAGGTAAATATTTAGGGAACCTGACGGACGGACACTTACGAGTGGGTAAAAATCAATTGAGAAATAGAAGTGAGTACTTGAACAATACTAATCACTTACGTCAGTTGTAACAACTAAAACAAAGTCATTAAAAAATGTGGGAAGAAAAGTTTGAAGAATATTTAGGAACTTTGGTCGACAGACCTTCAAATCATTTGTATGTGATAGTGTGTTATTCTATTTGATTTGTATGTTTACTGACTTGTATTTCATATTGTATTTCTTGTTCGTATTTGTTATTACTTGTATTATTTGATATGATTGTATTTTTATATTAGTTTGAGGATTGTTAATTACATTCTGTAATTAACTTAAGACGATACGACTTCGGACAATGACATGACGCTTTACGATTTACACTCTGGGTTTCCGTAGTCTATTTTCGGCTTTCCGACTTTTCTTCGGTTATATTCGTTTCATGGTTGATTTAACCGCACTCTCTTTGGTTTCTGATTGGTTCATAATTTTTGGCGGTTAAATTCTTTAGGTGCACTCGTTTATCTCTCTCTCGGCTATTTGATTTCAAAGCAGACGGATGTTCAATTCAATCCTTGGAATTTACTGACTGATAATACTCTTCTACATTTCGGAGTTCATTTCTTTGGTTTATTAGGTTAGTTACTTTCTTGCATGCTATGTTATTTCACATTTTTAATTAATACTGCGTCAAATTAATATTTTACCATTTTATTCGTTAGAGAGTTTTGGAATGAATGTGCGTATATATGACAACCGGTTTTGTTTAATTAAAGTTATAAAGTTCAAATGATAAATCATTGTGGTTTTTACCGTAACTTTTAAATAAATTAATAACTGGTAAACTTTTCAATAAAATAACAAACCGGTTTGCGAGATGTGCAGAAAGAGGTCAAATAAGGTTATGTCCGAAAGTTGTCTAATTTTGATGTAAATAAACGAATGGTATAAACATTCAAATAACTGTCTACATGTATTTAAATCTCCTCATTCATTTGACAGGTGTATATATTGTCCACCAAGTTGTTTGGTTTAAACTGATCACGGCCACTTGCACGATTTGTGAGGTATAATTTGTTATAAGTAAGATAGTTTTTATTGTTTTTCAAAGCTTTAATACATCGATAATTTCGAAGTAAATTAGCTAACTTTTATTTAACTTTTTGCTAGTTTACTTTATTTTGACAAAGTAAAGATTTAGATTAACGTAATATACATTTCTGATTTAGTCTAAGTAAGTTTCGTTTAATGAGATAACATTAACGTATTTCTTTATATCTTGAGATGAACGTATTTTCATTTCCTTGGTATTTTTGAATGAATTATGGCAAGTGCATTTACAGTTATTTTTGCTATGTGCTATGTATGTTCTTTTTGACATTTTTATCTTATTGAGATTATTTGTTACAGGGCCTTTCTATTGTACACTTTCCTTGGCTCTCCTAGATGTACCAAACCCTGTGATTTATGTTATAATAAAGTATTAAACTTTACTCCTGCGTTAGTTTGAATTACCAGCCAACCAAACTGACCGCTACCACGTGTATACCCGCGAGAAGACGGAGAGAATAATACATTATCTGCAGACGGGGGAGGCTGATTCGGCAAGATTTCGGCAATATGTTAAAGCAAAGAAATTTTCTCCGATAAGCTATCCAGAGTTAGGAATGGAAAATGAGCTCTGCATACCTTCAAATGAGGTAAGACCGATTCCCATATTGTTTTGATATTCCATAACCACTCATGTAAGTGTCCGTCCGTCAGTTTCCCTAAATATTTACCTACTTGTTAGAAAAAAATGTTCCATAGAACTCGTATCTTTTTATATTATGCGTTGTCATCGCCTTGAATCATCACGAAGTCTATCCCTATATACCGGTTAAGCAGATAATAAAAACAAACACATTCTACCAATATTCAACATCACATTTCCCAATTCCCTCATCTACTGCCTTTCTATATTTTAGGTTTATTCAAAAATTCTGAATTTTGTTTTTATTTTGTTGTTCTTCTTATTATTTTAAGTTTTGTTTCCCTCTTTTCGTTTTTTAGTTCCCCTATTTTTTCTGTTTACTTATACAATTGTAATGCAACACATTGTAAATTACAATATTTTTGAGTTTGAAAATACAATATTTTTTCATAATTTTATATGAATAAATGTCAACTTTAAGAAATACCTATATGGTCTGAATACTCGTATGGTCCAGCTCGTTTTAGACCATACGGGTATACTTTTACGGTCGGAGGTCGGACCGTACGCGTACGGTCGGACCGTATAGGTATACTCGTACGGTCCGGACCGTACGCGTACGGTCTGAATACCTGTACGGTCTGGAACATATATAAAGATTTTCGTCATTAATTTTCTGACGTACATACGCCATTGCAATTAAAGTTTATTAATAAGTGCACAAAGGGTGTCCAAATTGATAACACTAATACAAACAATAAGTCTAAAGAGAAAATTAAACGATGGGAAAATGAAAAAAAATTTACCTATTAAAAAGAAATATTGATCATAACCAAATTGAATTACTTGAACAGAAATTAGATAACTGGAATGATAATATGTCTATAAACTCAGTTGTTCAAGACGTTGGTGATATCTTATTATCATCAGCAAAAGAAACTTTTGGTACTTATACAAAAAAGGCAAAGACAGCGGAAAATATTAAAAATTGTAAGCCTTGGTTTGATAACGATTGTAAAAATGCGAGGCAAAATTTCAAAAATCTAAAAAGCGATATAAATTGAACAATGATGTTGAAAATTGGTCTTTATTTAAAAACGCAGAAAAGGATTACAAACGAATGATGGATATTAAGTACATGTATAAGAAATATTGCGAAGACCTATAAAAAGAATTACAAGCTGCTTTGAAAGAAAACCCGAAATATTTTTGGAAAACCTTAAACAAACATAAAAAGAGTCAACAACCAAACATTGACATCAATATCCTACATGAATTTTTCCGCTCTCTTATTAATACGATGAATGAAGAAGAACCATCTGAAGCCTTTGACACTGAAGTTCCTATGGAATTAAAACGAAAATATAAACGAAAAGATAAGAAAAGAGGAAATTCTTAGATATATTTAAAAGTCTAAAAAATAATAAAGCCAGCGGAGAAGACGAAATAATAAATGAATATATAATAAGTACATCTGATGAGTTTATAAATGTATATGAAAAACTTTTCAATATAATATTTGGAACCGATCAGTTACCAGAAAGTTGGTTAGAAGGTATCATCAAGCCAATTTATAAGAACAAAGGTGACACTAAAAACCCCAAAAACTATAGACCAATTACAATAGACTATTTTCATATTCTGGGATGACTGATTATTTTAGTCCTTCTCAACACTTTTTAGAGAGTTATCTTTTCCTGAGTAGGACAAACAAAAAATATTGCATCAATAAGGTCAGAATAAACTTGATTTTGTAATGTTTCTTACAAAAGTTTCATTGTAATCTTGGTGGATTTGAACTAAAAAATAAGGATACATCAATAAGATGTTGATTTGGAACTATTTTTAGCTTAAAATAAGTGTAAAAGGGCATTTGGTCATTCTTCCTGAACTTTTTGCTCTATGACATATTTGCATTCAGAAAGACAGTAACGAATCCTCTTTAGACATATTATTTGCTAAAACCAATAATTTCAATAATTTTAATCCAGATTTCCTAAAATAATGTGTTAAAACTTTACTATTTTTCCTTTGCTCAATTATACAAAAAATGGTAAACCAGTCCATGTCGGGTCAGGTTCAGTCCAAAAAATACTAAATTATTCAGCAGTCCCTGAAATATGAAAATGGTTTATTGTAAGCTGTCTTGGTAAACTTTTTACATCTATTCTAAGTAACATATTAACATCATTCTCTGACGAATTTTCAGTAATCAAAGAAAATCAAACAGGTTTTCGAGCTGGTTATTCAACTCTTAAAAATATCTTTTCGATTTTTTCTCTGTTCAATCCGCTGAAATCAAAAAGAAATTAAGAAGTTGTATTGTGCATTCATTGATTTTGAAAAGGCCCTTGACAAAATATGGAGAAATGCGCTTTTTCATAAAATGCTTCTGCATAAAATCAATAGTAACAAGCATTAACTGTGATTGCAAACAAGTCACAAAGTCCCCCAAACGACCCGTATTTGCCACTATTCTTTTCAGCATGTCAAAAAAACTTATTTTTAATTTTTATGTAAATCGGAGCACTTTGAAAATTTTGACCCGATTATCTCCCTTGAAATCACATTTTTATTTATATCTCGAAAACCGTAAATATCGCTTCAAATTTTTTTTCATAATATTCAAGAGAATGTTTTGCTCTATCAACCTACAAAATTTCAGAACCCTGCGCACCTAGGTTACCGAGATATTGCAATGTCCAATATTTAGACCATTTTCCTGTTTCCATGGAAACGGTGGCCATTTTGAAAATTCCGATTGTCCACGAAGCTTCCTTTCTTTACAATCTATTATCCTGCTAAGTTTCATATTGATATGTGGAGTCGTTTTCTCTGGGATCTCCGCACAAGTTCACGACTAAGTGGAAGAATAAGAAGAAGAAGAAGAAGAAGAAGAAGAATAAGAAAAGGTGCAAAAACAATAAGTCCAAATGTATAATATTATTTTTAACATGTACCAAATCATCAAATCGTGTGTTTGTTATAACAATTGCTTCAGGGAATATTTTTATTGTGAAATGGGAGTTCGACAAGGTGAAAATTTTACTCCCTTCCTTTTCTCAATCTATCTAAACGATTTAGAAAATTTTATGATTTCAAACAATATTGAAGGTTTACCAAGTATCTCCATTGACTTTGAAAATCAACTTGAAATGTTTCTCAAAATTTTCATTATGTTATATGCTGACGATACAGTACTTCTTGCAGAAGATCTTCTAGCAAAACTAAATGTTTTTAGCGAATATTGTGATAAATGGAAACTATCAGTTAATGTTGATAAACTATAGCTAAAGTCATGGTACTTGGTTTAGGTAGGAGACGTAATAACCTCGCGTTTACTTTCAAAAATATTAAAATTGAAATAATGTGGATACATTTAACTATCTTGGTGTTATTTACAAAAACGTGTAACTTTGAAGATAAAAAAGATAAATAAATGGATGGTGAAGCCACATTTAAAAGGTAAAAACTAAATAAGAAATATAAATAAATAAAACCTTTAAAACAACTAAAACAAGAATGCCCAAATTTTCGGACATAAAGTCCTTCTTCAGGGGCTATAAAGTAAAAAGATGTTAACACATCAACTGACGAGGACAGAATGACATAAAAATGACTCGAAGAACATCACGTGGTATCTTAATCCTGAACTTGATGATTAATTTATAAATATTAAGAAAAGATCAACCAATAAAAAAGACCCTTTCTTAATATCTATAAATTAATCATCAAGTTCTACCTTGTTTAACATCATCATTAACGACATGAGTGATACATTTAACCAAAATTCTTCACTTCCACTCAAGTTATTAGACTCAACCATAGGAAGTCTGCTTTTTGCTGACGACCTTCTGATTTTGTCAGAAAGTAAACAAGGTCTACAGTCTAGTATGGACAAATTGCTACAATTTTGCGATAATTGGCAATTGTCTATAAATGTCAATAAGACCAAGACCATGATATTTCAACAAAATTTAGTGAAACCCCAAGAACCAAAGAAATTCATATAGAAAATGTTTCTGAAATAGATATTTAGGTACTTGCCTCAGAAGCAATGGTAACCTGAAGATCTTGCTAAAAAGGCTAGAAAGGTATTACATGTATTTCAAAAAAACAAAAACTTCATCCATGGGGCCACTACCGATAGCAGTGTCAAATAATTTGTTTGACACACTGGTATGTCCAATTCTACTATTTAACTCAGAAATATCATATATGGACTACCACTTAAACTTTTATAGAGCTAAATTAAGAGGAAACTTGAACAATAAAGTCCTTGATCCCTTGCAATTTATTGATAAATGCCAGCAGAAAAAGTAAATTTAAGTTTCTGTAAACACGTATTGGGAGTACGTAAAACAACTTCCAACTTATGTACTCGTTTAGAACTTGGTCGAAATCCGATCGAACAAATGATCATGCTTCGTACAGTGTCATTCATGTCAAGACTCTGTTCTGATAATAAAAATAAATTACTAAAAGAAGCATTTAATCTCACCAAAGACTTAAATGATAAAAATGTATATACATGGTACACCTTCGCTAAGGATTTTATATCTGATGATGAGCTGCTACAACAAATCATAAATTGTAACAATAAAACTAAGCTGAAAACTTTAATAAAATCAAATTCAAAAATAATTTTTGATGAATGGTATCAGAGATTATATCAGAACAAACTTGATTTACTAGATGAAAATAATAAAACATACTTATATAAAAACATAAAAGAAGATTTAATAATGAATTTTATCTTTTATATAAAGATTTTGAATCAAGAAGAGTCCTCACAAAAATCAGAATGTGTGACCATAATTTAGCCATAGAAAAGGGCAGATACTTAAAAATCCCTAGAGAGCAAAGATTATGTGTTTCTTGCAATGTGGTAGAGGACGAGGCTCATTTTCTGCTACATTGCAAGACAAACGAGTCTTTGCGAAAAAAATTTACTCGAAGAATTTTTTGAAAATAGTGATCATTACGAACAATATAATGACAACCAAAAATTAAAAATACTTCTTAATCCAAATAGCTATAAACAAGTTAATGTTATAAGTTCCTATTTAAAACAATCGTTAGTATTGAGGACAGGGGACTCTTAATAAATACTTGAAAAGCCTATAGTGCATTGTTCACGTAAAATATCATGTATAATACGTTAATTATGTATTTCTACTGTTGTATTGTTATAACTTGCTTATTGAAAAAGGAAGACACCTTAAAATACATAGAGAAAATAGACTATGTAATGTTTGTAATATAGTGGAGGATGAAGCTCATTTTATTTTAAATTGCAAAAAGAATGATACTATATTAGAAATCTGTTTATAAATAATCATAAAGAAAATATTCCTGATTTTGATAAAAAAAAGGATTTATTAAACTTAAGATAATTTTAAACCCGTCAACACCATCAATAGCAAATAAACTAGCCTCCTTCCTTAAAAGATCAATTGAACTGAAGATGGGATACTCTTAGTTTTGTTTATTTGAATATATTTTAAATATAGTGAATATGTCTATATTTATGGGTTATTTGTGTATATAATATGTTTTGTGTCACAAACTTGTATAAGTTTAAAGACAATAAAAGTTTGATTTGATATATTATTTGTTTTGTCACAAACTGTCCAGATGTTTATATGACAATAAATTTGATCGATTGATTGATATATAGTGAACATTTTTGTTATTGTTGTATTTTGATTAATTTTATTCTGTTATGTTTTTCTCTGTACCAATGTATTGGACTATATGAGAATAAAGATATATCTCCTAAAATCATCTCTTAAAATTAACAAAACAGTGCAAAAACTTCCAACTCCGTCTTATCTGATATAATCAAATTTAAGGATGGTCACTCCTGAACTTTTTTATATCAAGCATTTTATGATTTGTGAAGGAAATGATAGATAATTGTCTACTTTATCAAATAACAAAAAGAAAATGATAGGTCCGTGTGCTCGTTTCCGAGATATATGACGTCAAAAATGTGGCGGAAAATCAGACTCCTCTAGACTTTACAAAAATTTATGTTGGTAAGAGCATGCGGCCACATTTGATTTTGGCACAGTAATGGTTAAAACGGAAAAAAAATCAACAAAAATGGAGATTTTTCTACTTGTTTCCATGTACAGGGTGTCACAAAAAGATAAAGCACAAATTTATCACTAGAAAACTGTTATACATGTTAAACATGTTAAATATAGGTATTCTGCGAGTTATTTTCAGGCATCCAGTCAGATTGCTTGAACATGAAAAATCAGCCCAAATACAGGCCCAATCAAAGTATCCATTCAGATTGCTTGAACATGAAAAACCAGCCCAAATACCGGGCCAATATTAGGACTTTGTGAACATACTCATTTGATTGTTGCTCAGAAATAGGCACCCTAGTTTGCTAAGTGAAATAGCTTGTATTTTGTATCTTGAAAAATATACAACTTCATTCCGGCATTTCTGTTTACAAATACAAATACAAATAAAAATTAAAAAGTCATTTTTTCAGAGAACAAATGTGAGGTCTTTCCCATGTTTTTGTTAGTTTTATGATAACGGTTATGTTTGGTTAGGCTATTTGAGTCTGTTTTTGACAATAGTATTAAACTATTAGTTGCGAGTTAGTCCAGACTAAAGAGTAGTGAGCCTGAAGTCAGAAAAGGTATGGTTGCTAAGGACTTTTATTATGGTTGCTATGGACTAAGGGTTACTTCCGGTTGACAAATTTTAACTCTAAACTCGGAAAGTAGTCTTGGTTAAGAATATATATGGTTGCTATGGACTTTTCATAAATGCTACCTTGTTGCTAGGGAATGACCTTGACCAATGACCTTTGACCTTGGACTCAAATTGTAGGTCTTGGCATTCTGATTCATTTCAGTATACATGTTTACTATACTATCTGTTATGGTTTTCAAGTTATTGGCAAAAAAACGTGTTTCGCGAAATTTGTTTTGGCCGCCATTTTGGAACCGTTCAACCAAATCATGTACTGTTTGGGTTCAAATTGTAGGTAATTCAATCCTCTTTTAAATAAATCCTACGTTTTATTCACCATCTTTTACGTTAAAAAGTTATAAACAAAAAATCATTTTAAAAATAAGAATCAAGGGCGAAAACTCGAAAACAAGTTTTACGCTTTTGCACCTGAAACACTTTTTGTAGATTTCGACATGGCAAACATTTTTTTCATGTGTTGTCCGCTTCAATTTTGTACGGTTTAAGTGTTATTTCATAAAAACTGTTTACAGTGTTGGCCATTTTGAAAATGGCTGCACATAACCATTCGACTTTGGTCTTAAATTGAAGGACCTATAATGACAGTCACAACAAACCCATATGTTTACTATATTATCTCTGACGGTTTAAAAGTTATAAGCCAAAAATGGATAAACCGAAACGCGTTAAGGGCCATAACTCAAAAACGGTTTGTCGTACAGTGTTTGACCCTTTATATCAAATAAAGGTCTTAATAAGACGAGTATTTTCCCCATTACATGTCTGCTTCAATTTTGTATGGTTTTTAAGCTATACTGCAAACAAGGTGTACCGTGACCTCTGACCTTGAGATTTGACCTTTGACCTTGACATTTTTAGATGTAACATATGTCACTTAGGATGATTGGTGAAGGTCCCAAGTCTCTAGGACTAACCATTTTGAAAAAAAAAATTGACGAGTCGTGACACTTTTCGAGTCAAAAACGCGTAACCAGGAAGCTAATCGATTTTTTTTGCGACATGAATCATGACCATGAGTCTAGCAACATTTTCCCCACTTCAGATTTTTTATAACGGTTACGGTTTATGAGTTAATCTGCAAACAAGGTTTTTGGGTTCCGGGCAGATAACTCCGTTACTAAAAATACATCGGTTTCGCAGGGTTACTCAAGTCATGCCCTCATAGTGTCGGATAATGGTATGAAGTTTCATAATGTTACGTTAAGTATTTTTTTCTTTCTTTTTTTTTGGCGAAAAAAAAAATTAAATTACAATCGTTCAAACAACAATTGCGAGGTCTTTCCCATTTGGTGTATTACAATAGAAACAGATTACAGTGACTGAATGATACAATTTTGGGATATTTCAACATTTAGAAAAAATATGGTTGCAAATGACTTTTATACCAGTTGCTATGAATATTTCATCAAAATCAGTCTAGAAGACCTTAAATCTACTTGAATACCAAATTTTATCAAAATCGGTCATTTTTTACATTTGACGCCATTGGCGCAAAAAGCGCGAAATTTAATTTTTGACCGCAGATTCGTACTCAGGACCCTTAAATCTAATTGTCTACAAAATTTCATGAAAATCATTAATTTCTTACATTCAGCGCCGTTGGCGCGAAAAGCGCGATATTTTATTTTTGACCCCAGATTCGTACTCAGGACCCTTAACTCTACTTGAATACCAAATTTCATCAAAATCGGTCAACTTTTACATTTTGGCGCCAATTTGCGCCATTGGTGCGAAATTTTATTTTTGACCGCAGATTCGTACTCAGGACCCTTAAATCTACTTGAATACCAAATTTCATCAAAATCGGTCAACTTTTACATTTTGGCGCCATTGGTGCGAAAAGCCCACAATTCTATTTTTGACCGCAGATTCGTACTCAGGACCCTTAAATCTACTTGAATACCAAATTTCATCAAAATCGGTCAACTTTTACATTTTGGTGTCAATTTGCGCGAAAAGCGCGAAATTTTATTTTTGACCGCAGATTCCTACTCAGGACCCTTAAATCTACTTGAATACCAAATTTCATCAAAATCGGTCAACTTTTACATTTTGGTGTCAATTTGCGCGAAAAGCGCGAAATTTTATTTTTGACCGCAGATTCCTACTCAGGACCCTTAAATCTACTTGAATACCAGATTTTATCAAAATCGGTCAACTTTTACATTTTGGCGCCATTGGTGCAAAATTTTATTCTTGACCGCAGATTCGTACCCAGGACCCTTAAATCTACTTGAATACCAAATTTCATCAAAATCGGCCAACTTTTACATTTTGGCGCGAAAAGCGCGATATTTTATTTTTGACCGCAGATTCGTTCTCAGGACCCTTAAATCTACTTGAATACCAAATTTCATCAAAATCGGTCAACTTTTACATTTTGGCGCCAATTTGCGCAAAAAGTGCGAAATTTTATTTTTGACCAAAGATTCGTACTCAGGACTCTTAAATCTACATGAATACCGAATTTCATCAAAATCGGTCAACTTTAACATTTTTGGCGCCATTGGTGCGAAATTTAATTTTGACCGCAGATTCGTACTCAAGACCCTTAAATCTACTTGAATACCAAATTTCATCAAAATCGGTCAACTTTTACATTTTGGTTTCAATTTGCGCGAAAAGCGCGAAATTTTATTTTTGACCGCAGATTCCTACTCAGGACCCTTAAATCTACTTGAATACCAGATTTTATCAAAATCGGTCAACTTTTACATTTTGGCGCCATTGGTGCAAAATTTTATTTTTGACCGCAGATTCGTACCCAGGACCATTAAATCTACTTGAATACCAAATTTCATCAAAATCGGTCAACTTTTACATTTTGGCGCCTTTGGCGCGAAAAGCGCACAATTTTATTTTTGACCGCAGATTCGTACTCAGGACCCTTAAATCTACTTGAATACCAAATTTCATCAAAATCGGTCGACTTTTACATTTTGGCGCCATTGGCGCGAAAAGCGCACAATTTTATTTTTGACTGCAGATTCGTACTCAGGACCCTTAAATCTACTTGACTACCAGATTTTATCAAAATCGGTCAACTTTTACATTTTGGCGCCATTGGTGCAAAATTTTATTTTTGACCGCAGATTCGTACCCAGGACCCTTAAATCTACTTGAATACCAAATTTCATCAAAATCGGCCAACTTTTACATTTTGGCGCGAAAAGCGCGATATTTTATTTTTGACCGCAGATTCGTTCTCAGGACCCTTAAATCTACTTGAATACCAAATTTCATCAAAATCGGTCAACTTTTACATTTTGGCGCCAATTTGCGCAAAAAGTGCGAAATTTTATTTTTGACCAAAGATTCGTACTCAGGACTCTTAAATCTACATGAATACCGAATTTCATCAAAATCGGTCAACTTTAACATTTTTGGCGCCATAGGTGCGAAATTTTATTTTTGACCGCAGATTCGTACTCAGGACCCTTAAATCTACTTGAATACCAAATTTCATCAAAATCGGTCAACTTTTACATTTTGGCGCCATTGGTGCGAAATTTTAGTTTTGACCGCAGATTCGTACTCAGGACCCTTAAATCTACTTGAATACCAAATTTCATCAAATCGGTTAACTTTTACATTTTGGTGCCAATTTGCTCGAAAAGCGCGAAATTTTATTTTTGACCGCAGATCGTACTCAAGACCTTAAATCTACTTGAATACCAAATTTCATCAAAATCGGTCAACGTTTACATTTTGGCGCCAATTTGCGCGAAAAGCGCGAAATTTTATTTTTGATCACAGATTCGTACTCAGGACCCTTAAATCTACTTGAATACCAAATTTCATCAAATTGGTCAACTTTTACATTTTGGCGCCATTGGTGCAAAATTTTATTTTTGACCGCAGATTCGTACTCAGGACCTTAAATCTACTTGAATACCAAATTTCATCAAAATCGGTCAACTTTTACATGTTGGTGCCAATTTGCGCACAAAGCGCGAAATTTTGTTTTTGACCAAAGATTCGTACTCAGGACCCTTAAATCTACTTGAATACCAAATTTCATCAAATTGGTCAATTTTTAAATTTTGGCGCCATTGGTGTCAAATTTTATTTTTGACCGCAGATCGTACTCAGGACCTTAAATCTACTTGAATACCAAATTTCATCAAAATCGGTCAACTTTTACATTTTGGCGCCACTGGTGCGAAATTTTATTTTTGAACGCAGATTCGTAATCAGGACCCTTAAATCAACTTGAATACCAAATTTTATCAAAATCGGTCAACTTTTACATTTTGGTGCCAATTTGCTCGAAAAGCGCGAAATTTTATTTTTGACCGCAGATCTTACTCAAGACCTTAAATCTACTTGAATACCAAATTTCATCAAAATCGGTCAACTTTTACATTTTGGCGCCAATTTGCGCGAAGAGCGCGAAATTTTATTTTTGATCACAGATTCGTACTCAGGACCCTTAAATCTACTTGAATACCAAATTTCATCAAATCGGTTAACTTTTACATTTTGGCGCCAATTTGCACAAAAAGCACGTAATTTTGTTTTTGACCAAAGATTCGTACTCAGGACCATTAAATCTACTTGATTACCAAATTTCATCAAAATCGGTCAATTTTTTAATTTTTGCGCCATTGGTGTGACATTTTTTTTTTGACCGCAGATTCGTACTCAGGACCCTTAAATCTACTTGAATACCAAATTTCATCAAAATCGGTCAACTTTTACATTTTTGGCGCCATTGGCGCGAAATTTTATTTTTGACCGCAGATTCGTACTCAGGACCATTAAATCTACTTGAATACCAAATTTCATCAAAATCGGTCAATTTTTTAATTTTTGCGCCATTGGTGTGAAATTTTTTTTTTTGACCGCAGATTCGTACTCAGGACCCTTAAATCAACTTGAATACCAAATTTTATCAAAATCGGTCAACTTTTACATTTTGGTGCAATT